>MDKJ01338304.1:0-31281 GCA_005239525.1 Nicotiana knightiana | reverse complement strand
AAGCACATAAAATGCAAGGTATATAATGCTTAAAATCATGAATTCTAGCCACGCATCAATAACGCCCTTTAAAAGGCACTATACTTAACTAAGCAAATGGTTGTTAAGGTATAGCGCCTTTAAAAGGGCGTTATACATCAAAATGCATTATGTTTTTTTCCCACATATTTTGGTTCTTTGAGTCCAAAAGAACCACATTTTGGTTCTGGACTCGTTTTTGTCTAGTCTAATTCATTACTATTACTTCCTCAGTCTCAAATTATCTGACGTGTTTCTCTTTTACACGCTCCTTAACAAACATTAATTAGGAGGAGGATTGGACTATTTTATCCTTATTTGTATCTTAAGATATAATCTGTCTTTATTGAATATTTATTCTATTTAAATGTTATCTCCATCTTCAAGAACAATTATTATTAAGAATAAAATGGAAAAAATATAATTTATTTTGTCTTGAACTTCTAAAATGACAAATAATTTGAAATAACTATTTTTAAAAAGCACGACAGATAATTTAATACTTAGGGAATATATAAATTATATGCATTATACACGTGCGAGTTATAAATGAAAAAGGAGCACGTCTTTTTTAAAGGATACGTGAGAAGTTCATTTAGGTATTATTAAAAGGCTCCTAGATCCTGTTATAGTAAAACAGCAATGACACTTTGCACAAAAATGGCTTCAATTTCAAAAGATGGGTTGACCAAACTTATTGATATTTTAAGGAACTTTTAAAATGAATTTCGCCGATATCAAGCTATGGTTGAATTTTTGTAAAGAAAATCTCATCAAAAGCTATGGAAGAGTTGTCAGTCACATTAGTAGGGTAAAAACGTATTGTATTTACATCAATTAATAACTTTTATCACTAATAATACGCACGGCGGTACAAGGGGTTGGAGGGAAATTTGAATGTCAAAGTAAATTTCCAGTACATTTGGCTAAATGTATATTTATCAAGTGATTATCCAAAATAGCAACACATATATAGCATGGGCGGCAATTTAACACGTTATAAGGTAAAATAAAAATGCAATAGACAGAAAAGGAGATGAGGGCAGAAAAGAGAAAAACGACAAATTAATCAGTATTTGTATTAATTTGTCTCACTCTCTTTCCCAGGTTGCAGGTTGTGGTGTGCTGCAACAATACAATTCTCACTTCTGCTTCTTGATGCACAAGGTACAAAGGAAATATTGTAGGAGTAAGGCTAGTTTAGACATTTCTATAAATTAGTTATCATTCTGTTAATTAGTTATAAGTGTTAGTTAATGTGTAAATAGTTAGTTAATTAGTTCGTATATAAGTACATCAAAATCATTGTATCTGATGAAGTAATTGAATAAGAATTTACTAAGATTCACTATTTCCTTATGGCTTTCTCTCTCTATTTCCCACGTTCTGTTTGAGCCTTCTTCTTCCCCATCTTCTTCACCATTGATGAACTCTGCTTCTTCTTTCTTGTTCATTGTCTAATTGATCTATTACAAGAATAATTATATGGTATCAGAGCATTGAGCAAATCTAATTGCTCAGAAACGATTCTTGAATTTGTTTCTTCCTCTGTGAATTCTTGAAATTGTGCAAAAATGGAGAATAACAATGGATTGATAAATGATGGCACTCAGACAGTACATGCAGCAGCTTCTTCACACGGAATGACTGGAAATCAAAACCCAGGAATCGATTACAATCACCCCTTGTTTCTATCACCATCGGATGTAAGCGGAATTCAGATTATATCGTTTCAATTAACTGGAATTGAGAATTATTTCATGTGGTATAGATCTATGAAAGTAGCTTTGCTGGGTAGAAACAAGTTGGGGTTGGTTGATGGGTCCTGTTCTAAAGAAAAATTTTCCGAGTGTAATTGGAGTCATTGGGAGAGAGTTAATGCAATTGTGTTGTCTTGGATCTTGAACTATGTTTCGAGTGTTCTGTTAGGGGGTATAATGTATGCGTCAAGTGCTCAGGCAGTGTGGAATGATTTTCATGAAAGGTTTAATAAATTAGATGGTTCAAGATCGTCGAATCTACATAAAGAAATTGCTACTCTAAGTCAAGGGACAACTTCAATTTCTGTATATTTTTCGAAGCTCAAAGATTTATGGGAAGTGTTTGAAGCTCTAGTTCCTGCTCCTAGTTGTGAATGTGCAAGATCAAGGGAGTTTGTGGTTCATCTACAGAAGCTAAAATTGTTTCAATTCTTGATGGGATTGAATGAATCGTATCGTCAAGCAAGAAGTCAAATAATAATGATGAGTCCAACTCTGCCTGTGAATCAAGCTTATGGACTGATTATCAGTGAAGAAGGACAAAGGGTTGTGGTTGCAACTACAGGGTTACTTGGTGCTAATCCAGCAATGGAAGCTAGTCAGTATGATATAGCTATGTATACTAGAAGTTGCTTTGGAGGAAATCAAATATTTAGGAAGAATTACAATGTAGAGTGTGAGTTTTGCAAAATGAGAGGACATAGCAAGAAAAATTGCTATAAAATCGTGGGTTATCCTAATGAGTTCAAGAATAGAAAGAAAGGTGGAGTGAATAGCAACAATGCAGCTTATAATGTGATAGTTGAGAATAAGAATCAAGTCAGGAGTCAAGGTATAAATGGCTTGATCAATAGCAATGATCAGACAAGGCAATTTCAAACTGCAGGAAATACAGTCACAAGGTTGAAACATGATATGAGAAATGATGTTTCTACGGCCCAATTGAGTATACAAGGATTGCCACCTATAACAGCCTGCACTTTCTCTAAGGAGTAGTGAGCAAATACTGTAAATTCTGAATAATAGTAATAAAGTGAATGAGTCTGGTGATTCTACAGCTAATGCAGCAGGTATTAGCCTTGCTTTCTCAATCTCTACCAGTCCACAAGAATGGATAATTGATATTGGTGCCACAAATCATATGGTAGCTTATATAAATCTTATGAATAAAATGTCTGTTAAACAAACAGACTATCCAAAGAAGGTGTTTCTACATCATGGAGATGTGACTCATGTGGCACACATTGGTTTTAGCAATATCACTAATAGCATTACAATCTCTAATGTGTTTCATATTCCTCAATTTAAATACAATTTGTTATCTGTTTTTAAAGTCACTAAGGAGTTAATGTGCTCAGTTGTATTTTTTCCTGATTTTTGTATCTTTCAGGATCTCTTCAATGGGGAGGTGAGAGCGATTGGTAGAGAGGACGGTGGACTATACATACTTATAGGAAATATACATACAGAACAGACAAGTGAAGAAAATCTGTGTGCAACAAATGAATCTCCAGCAATAATTGAAGTCAAGTCTGAGAAGGATATAGAGCTTTGGCATAAGAGATGTGGTCATATATCAGCTACAATACTAAAAAGGATTCTGTCTGCTATAAAGACTGAAACAATAGTAGAAAAGTTAGGAAAATATACTGTATGTCCTTGTGCAAAACAAACAAGACTGTCATTTCCTATTAGCTATACTAAGTCTGCTAATTGTTTTGAATTGTTTCATCTTGATGGGGTCCCTATAAGATCCCTACAATTGATGGGAACAAATATTTTTTGACAATTGTGGATGATTACTCTAGATATACATGGATATTTTTACTAAAGTTAAAGTCAGATGTGAGCATTACTTTACAGAAATTTGTGTTATGAATCAAAAATTAGTTTGGGAAGGATATCAAAGTAGTCAGGTCAGATAATGGCACTGAGTTTGTGAACTCAATATGTGAGAGTTTATTCAACAATTTAGGAATCATCCATCAAAATTCATGTGCATATACTCCTCAGCAGAATGGAGTGGCTGAGAGAAAGCACAGACACATTCTAGAAGTCACAAGAGCTGTGAGGTTTCAAGCTAACATACCTATCAAATTATGTGGGCAGTGTGTGCTAAGTGTTGTATATCTAATTAACAGAATGCCAAGTACTATCATAGACAATCAAACTCCATATGAAAGTTTGTTTGTTAAGAAACCAAACTTAAACCATTTGAGAGTATTGGGGTGTTTAGATTATGTCAAGGTAGTACAGGAGCATGACAAAATGCAGCCTAGAGCAAGACCAACTATACATGTGGTCTATGGTGAAAACCAAAAGGGTTATCTGCAATATGATCCATAGAACAAGAGCTTTCTAATAAGTAGAGAAGTCAACTTCAGAGAAGACACATTTCCATTTAAGCAAAGTTCTAAACAGTCAGCTGCTACAAGGTTGTTTACTTATGATGACAACTTACAACAACTAGCATATGATACAACACAAAGTCAAGCATGTACAAACAACAATCAGGAATTGACTGATTTAGAGGAATACCATAACATTGCAACATTTGACTCAAATGAACATATAAATGGAAATAACTCAGACATACAGGGGAGTCAAGAACGCTCAATTCCTTAATGTTTGCACTATATAGCTTATGCCAGATCTTGTTATTGTCAAATACAATAGCCTCCCAATTAATCTTTGGTAAGCTGTTATATCAGCTTATATCATCTAATGCCTCATCTCCTATTGTTCCTGCATGTGCATCAAATTCCAGAGAAGTGAACTTCTAGTTCAAATCTATTAGTTTGCAGCTGGTTTGGTACCTCCTAATCCAAGATCTGAGATTAGTTGGAGTGCATACTTTTTCTGATTTAATAGGATTCCGTTGTCTGATCTTGCAACTTCTATTCCCAAGAAATATCTTAACTCTTCAAGGTCTTTCACCTTGAAATTTTAATGCAGAACATCATTTGCTTCTTTTATGAATCTGTTGCTACTTCCCATAATCAGTAAATCATCAACATAAATCAAAATTGCCACAAAGTCATCTCCACTTATTTTAATGAACAATAAATAGTCATATAAACTCTGTTTGTATCCTGCTTCTGACAAGGCTTCTATGAGCTTTATGTTCCACTACCTTGAGGCTTGTTTTAGCCAAGGAACACATCAGCTTTGGCTCTAGGTGAAAACTTGTCCTGTCTAGGCAAGTTGATTTCATAACACAAGCAGTCAAATACCCTTGAATGTGCCAAGGAACGGGATCTTCCATATAGAATCTCAAAAGAGCATTTCCTATTGAGCACAGTAGTTGGAAGTCTGTTGATGACATAGACAGCAACCTCTATACATTCTCCCCATAATCTGGTGGGAATTCCTGCTTGAAACTTAAGTGCTCTTGCAACATCAAGTATGTGTTGATGTTTATGTTCAACAACTGTATTTCGTTGTGGTGTGAGCACAACTACTTTGATGTATGATTCTATAAGAATCTAACAGTTCATTGCACTTAACATTAAGGAACTCAGTACCATTATCACTTCTAATTATCTTTACAATGGCAGAGAACTGTGTTTCAAGCATAGGAAGAAATTTCTTTAGAACAACAATCACATCAGTCTTAAATTATAGCAAGAACACCTAAGTATATTGACATATCATCAACAATGGTTAAGAAATATTGTTTCTTATTATCATTAGGGGTCTTATAAGGTCCCCAGACATTTATATGTAACCGTTCTAGAACATGTGAACTCTTAGAAGTTGGACAATCAGTAATTGAATCAACATCTATTGTTGTATTTTGTAAGAAGTTTATATGCTTCTTAGTACTCACTGAAGGGTGTCCAATTCTTGCATGCCACAACTTTCCATTTGTCTGTTCACTTTGCATAGCTACAGCCATGACTGGGTCCTTTTCCACTTTATTGAGAAAATTCCTTACTATGTACAACCCTCATTTCTCTATATCAATCACCCTCACCCTGCCACTGTAAAGGTCCTGAAAGATGAAAAAATCATGAAATAAATTGACAGAGCAAGAGAGATTGCTGGTCAATTTTGAGGCTGAGAACAAATTGAATTTGAAATCATGGACAAACAATACATTATGCACACTTATCCAGAAATTCTGCAACTCCTATATGAGTAAAAGTTGCCTTCTTCCTAGCAGGTAAATTAACTTATTCTCCATTTTGTGGATTAAGCTTCCTCTTTGTGTTTAATAGTTCTAGATTGGCAGTAATATGATGTGAAGCACCTGGATCAACTATCCACTCACTACATTTTAAATGTGCCATAAGTGTGATTATATGTGTCTTGTTTCCCTGTTAATCATCAGCTCCTTTGTTCAGCATGGAGAGTATCTGATCGTACTGATCTTTGGTGAAGAAATATCCATCTCCAGTGTTATTACCTTCTTTCACACATGATTGGTTTTCTAAATCCACATTACTGATTACATTGTTGGCTGAGTACTTCTTTCTTCCTTTGAAGTCTGCAGGGTATCCCACCAATTTGTAACAATTAACCCTTGGGTGCCCTTTCATATTGCAGTATTCACACTGCATAAAAGGTTTCTTTCCTTTATAGGGCTGCCCTCGACTTGCTTGCATTGCCAAAGGATCAGACTTCTCACAACCAGCAGAATTAGACCTTTGGTTTTCATCCTCAAGTCTCAACAATCATTGCATAGGCTTGATTTAAGGTTGGTTCAATAGTTTTCATGAGTATTTGTCTCCTTAGGAGTCATTAAGTCCACTCAAAAATTGAAGAAATTCTCTATGTTTTCCTTTGATTTTGCACAATCGCATCTTGGTGAAGGAACCATGGCATCGTATTCTACCCACAATTCCTCCAGCATTGTGAGGTATGTTGAAATTGAATCTGTACCTTGAGTTATTGTAGCAATTTCCCTATGTAATTGAAAAATTCTAACTCGATTCACCTTATCGAGCCTTTCTCGCAAATCCTCCCAGACTAGGTGCGCATTTGATTTATAGATAATACCACTAAGAAGGTCCGGTGATACAGTGTTCATTATCCAGAAAAGTACAATAAAATTGCATGTTTCCCAATCTTCATGGAGCTCGGTCTTAAACGAGTCCTTATTGCATGTGCTTAATACGAACCCTAACTTTCTCTTAGCTTGTAATCTATTCGCATCGATCTACACCAAATACCATAATTCTCTAATCCGGTGAGTTTGACAGGAATCAGAATAGAACCTGGTGTGTCTGAAGAATGTACGAACAGAGGATGAGAGTGATCGATTTTTTCTGCGCCGCCATTGTTGAGTTTCAGAAATTGAGCTTCGAAGATGACGATCTCTATATCTACTCAAAATCGAGTTGAATTTGTGAAAATTCCAGTCTCTATTGCTCTGATACCATGAGAATTTACAGTGTGTGTGTCGTCCCCAAGCTTCTCCCCTGGAAGAAGTAAGCTCGCTCAATGGAGGAAACACAAGGGTAAAGCAGATAGTGAGAGAAAATATCGGATCTCATTCATACTAAAATGAATACAATACAATGTATATATACATGTGTATTACCTAACTTAGTTCATCTCTAGAAATGACAGTTGTAATCTAATTGTCACATTACACTTCACCAGCTAACTAACTGCACAGTGAATAATTAACTAACTTCATACCCCTACAACCAGGAAGCCTTAAGTGAATTTAGTCAATTTAACTAAATACTTAAACGGTTTACACCTTCGATTACACTGTCTCATTCGAAATTGAGAAAAAATAATAGTAAAGGAGTTAAACAATGGAAAATGGATGAATTAAACACAAACTAGGAAAGTTATATATGGTTATGAACTTAATGGCTATCCAAAAGAAAGTTACTCGATACAAGACCTTCTTTCAGAACACTATTTTTAAAGATCCAAATGAGAAAGAAAAGTGTAAAATTCATGAGGTGATCAATCCAAATAATTTACTTCTGAATAAGAATATAAAGGTGATTAATACACTAGTTGGGAAAAGGTGATTAATACAAATTTTTAAAGTAAATTATATGTTATGATAGTGTAAATTATTTTACATTACCAGTGTGATTTTTAATTTGCTATACCATGTTACTTAGCTAGCATTTGGATATAGATTTAGTTGAAACTTGAAAAACGAATTTTTGAAGTTGTGTGAAAAAATAATTTTTGAAATTTGAAGTTGTGTTTGGACATGCATTTTTAATGTTGAAGTTTTGTGAGTGGAAGAAAACATTTCACCCGAAAACTGCCCTAAACTAATTTTTGGGAATTTGAAATTTTATTCAATTTCTTATTCAAAAATTGATCATATTTCATGAACAAACAATTTTTTTTTTAAAATATATTTAAAAAATGTTATAAAAATTTATGTTTAAACGGGAGCTTTACTCTTAGTTCATGGTTGCCAATTAGGAGTAGCTATAACAATTTAATAACCTGTAGTGTGTAATTTCTTTAACTACTATACATAATTTTAGACCGTTGTTTTGCATTATTAGTGTGATTTATTCGTTTGTTATATAGTACTTAACAGGTTACTTACCTTTTAGTTTATTCCAGGTTAAATTGCACTTAGTTATCTTTTTATAATAGTCTAATTGTGTAAATAGTAGCTTAACGCCATAAGTGAAATGAAAAGAAATTAATCTTGCAGAAATTAAAAGACCAATTAACCTCAATAAATTAAGGTGAAAACTAAAATCAATTGTCGACTTGAAAACATCAGTAAATTACAAACATACTCACAAGTAATCTTGGTACATACATAAGCCTTTTTAATCAGAAAAAGAGCTAGAATAATAATGTAGCTCATCTGCCACAATTATATTAATAAATAGTAGTGCAATTTTAGGAACTACTATTTACTTACTAATTAATCCTATCTTAAATACTAGTAATTCATTAATTTAGATATATAAGCATAAAGAGGAGTATATGTTTACGTTAAAAAAGCTGCAAGTGATAATTGTAATACTCAAAATTAGATAGGTAAATGTGTAAGCATGGTAATGGTTATTGGGATATACTATTAACCATGCGGTTTAGATATAGTATTTTGTTTTATTCTTTATGGAACAATTATATATTTAATTTATTCAATTCAATAAAGTACTATTTTAAATAGATCATTTGTTACATATGTGTCCTTTTAGTTATGTAGTAGACAATTTAGTGTATAGAGTCTTAGCTCATGCGTGGAAGATTAAATTATTGGTTCTCATAATTAATAAATTTTGTTCACAATCAAAGATGTTATTGGACAAAATATCTTGATGATTGTAGCACAAGATTATAGTATAATTTGTCTTGATTATGGGAGTGGTTTTACTCCGACTTCTTGTGCTAGTATACTCGGTGTATATTGAACGGATCAAGTAGAGAAAAGATGTTTTGTACTGAATATATAAAATATTTTCTCTAATTCATTAAATGAGATTATACTCCTAATCTTGATATAATTTTTTATTTATCAAAAGGTACGACTATATTCCGAGTTAGTGTATGCCTAATAGATTGGACAATAACGAATAACATTTGTGAATAATAATTAGTTGATAGAATCCTTGACTCGGTTTTGAGTTTGATGATACCCCTTTATATAAGCTTATAAGTTTTCATGTGAAAACCCGGCCGGTGAATTTTGTATTTGTCACATGAAATAGTTTAAGTGGAATTGTAAAGGATTTAATTAGTTGATTCAATTAAATTTTCAGTGATTTAATTTGATTAACTGGTATTTGAGATCTTAACATGGGGAGTTAAAATAAGTGTTATTGAATTTTCGAAATTCATACTGAGAAGTTCAATTGCAGTTTTTTAGTGGAATAAATTACAATTAATTATAGTAAGAATTAATTCATGTTAATTACGAATTAATGTTATAATCGGTAGCCTCTTATTATTTCTGTGGTCCCTGCTATACCTAGTAAAAACCTGGACAAGACTTGGGTAAAAAGTGACTTGGGAGAAAAGTAATTCGTTAGAGTTAGAGTAGTATTCTACTTGTGCAAGTAGAATCCTACACGTTTTTGGAAGACAATTTTCGGTCAAAAATAACTCTACAGGACGAATTTCACCTAATTACTTACTTTCAGAGTTGTATTATTTTTGTCCACCCAAAAGCAAAATCGTCCAAGATTTTATTAGGCATATAGCTGAAGACTGTAGCCCTGGATTCTTGCTGTTTGGAAGCTTTGTCCAACGATTTCAAGAGGTTAGTGCTTTTAATCTTGTGATTATAGCATTATCTAGTTTACATATATTAGATGTCTGATATGTTTGGTTGCTTCCGCTGTCCATGTTCTAATTAACAATGGCATATAAAGTGACAAATAAAACAAAATAAGCTAACCAATTAGCTGTATAGTGAAAAACGGCCACTTCCATACGTGTACGAGCGCAGTAGCAGTGAGCAGCAACATAAATAATATTCCGTTTCTTTCTTGCCATTTGCATTCTTCATCAATCGCTACCATCGAGCATGACCATGGCAGCTTCTTCTTCAGCTCCAGCTCCAGAGATTCAACCTGCAGCTTCTTCTCCCAATGATAACCAAATACCATTTCAAGTTTTTAGAAAAGAAGCACATTATGAGAATTTTGCTTATTTGAACAGCAAGACGTTAAAGCTTTTCCCTCTTCAGGTGTTGAAGAAGAGAGTCTTAAAGGTTGCCTACGTTGCACAAATTAATGACAAGCTGGTCCTGCATATAAGATATCCTTTTCCTTTAATTAATAGTAATACTCCACTCTACTAGTACCTATATATTATCTATAGATTTCTGTTGATTTTGCTAAGTGATATATAATATATAATTCTGAAGGATCTTCTTCCTTTTATTTGCATTCTTTGGATATAAGACTTGTTGGGTTTTTTGATCTTTTGGAAACTGTATGTTTAATATTCATTGCCCATTCTGATATGCCTTTATCTGTGTATTGGGGTTGTGACTGCTTTTGCCCTTTCTATCAATAATGGAGTAGTTTTTCTAATCCTAATGCAGATAGAGCACAAACAATCCACCTCGTTTTCCCTAACCCTTTTAGTTTACAGCGGATAATTCGGTTCCAGATAACCATGTTGCTATTCATTATCTCCACGCAGATTTTTTGGATCTCTTGTATGGAGAAGTTCGTGAGTTTCATTTTCCTTTTAAGCAGTCGAGTTTAATTTTCTTCTTTGAAATCTAAAGCTTCATCGTTAATTAATGACAATATTTCTGTAGGTTCACTATCCCTCCACCTCCAGGTTTGGAATTAACCGCACTTGGGCTAGAAGTTGAAGACACCGAAGGAAGACGTGTCACGGTAAATCATAGTTGCATCTGATTTTTACTTTAATTGCTCTTATTTTTATAGTTGCATCTGATTTGTTCTTTAATTGCTCTTATTTGTTGTCAATGAAGTATAACTAACTATTTTGGTGTTATAGGCTTCTCATCAAGATATTGCAAAAAGTTTCATCGGGAAATTCAAGGGACAAATATTTTGTAAGAAACAATTACTGTTCTTCAACCACAACGGTGTAATGATACATATGAGAGTGTCATTTGTCATTCCACGAGCTGGCGAAGGTGGTAGAGGAAAACTTTCGAAGAAGACAGAGATACACTTCTTCGAGTCAGATGTATTTGAGGTGGGCAAAATAGTTTAGAGACAACACCAATATTATAATATTACATGTTGCCTTAGAATTTAAAACACTTGAGATTTTATCTCTCTTTCTTGGTTGTATGTGCACTCATGCGGATGACTGCTCCCTTGGCAAAATGAGCAATGATCTGTTTCTCACTTCTCTGGTTCAATGGTGTTTAAGCTGATATTTGTAAGCTAAATAATAGAGTCTTGGATGCAAATTCCCTAGTTTTCTCTAATATTATCTTTCTGTGGACTAAATGATTTTAGTTGCATTTTAGATAATATATGGTCTCATCATTGAAATCTTTCATTATGTTTCAACTTTCTTCAAATTGATTCACTGTGCATCTTTAATGATGGTTATATCTATTAGATAGTGTAATATATATTTTTTTGTTAGTCAGTCATTCATTTATTGATTAGTCAAGATTGCTGGCTTTTGGCTCCATAGCATTGTTTTGTGCCACTGCATGTGTTAACTATGCAGAATTAGTTCTTTCCAAATCTGATTTGTCTGAGTATCTACCATCCATCTTCAAATGTTGTGCACATGAAATCGCGGTAGTCCCTTTGATGGAACCTGTGTTAGAGTTTGCTGCCCGAAGGAGCTAAGATCAGCCCTTTTCTGAAGATTGTTGATATGCTGACCTTAGGAATTGTTGATGGATTATTCTGATAAGTAGCATGCTTCATGAGTTGTTAAGAGTTTTATGCTGCATGTCATTCATTGATTGGTTATAGCCTCTATTGAAAACAAGCAAATGTACCCGACAAGATTTAAGTTTTTGGTATAAATCATTACCTTAGGGAGAAAACTCCGTCAGCTCATTATAACTTGGAACCAGCTTAAATGTGTATTAACCAAAATAAAGCTTAGTAATATTTATGCATTATAGTATGCAGGTGTGCTGCTATATGTTAATGTTTTTACTTTGCTCACCCACGAAGTAACAATTACTGTACCATAGTTATTAATTCTTTTAGCTATATTGTAATAGATTTTCAAGCTTCTGTAAATTTTGGCACCAGCATACCTATTTTTATTACCAGTATGAGTACTTCTTAGAATGTATTTAGTTTTTTCTATTTGATTTTGATATGTGATGTACTAGCTGTGCCATTTAACTGATTTTGAATAGTGAAGTAAAGTTCAAATGGCACTGAAGAATTCTTAGAATCATGTAGATTTCTGCTTCCTTTTAGTTTGCACTGTTTCTTTTCTGAATCTTCACATGACAACAGTCAACTCGATAAAAGACTTGTTTAACTTGCACATTGGAGATTCAGTCTTCCTTTGGGTTTTAGTAGAAATTCTATTCTGATAAAGTAATATGCTTCATGAGTTGGTAAGTTTTTTATCTTACATCTCATACTTTCATTGTAACATAATTTTTGTGTAAACTTGTCTATTGTAACATAATTTTTGTGTTTTTCTAATGTAGGATTCGCTTCAAAAACAAACAAGGTTTAATCCTTCATGGGCCACCTGGAACGGGAAAAACCTCGATAGCACGAGCCATATCGAAAATTCTCAATGGAAAATTACAGGTTTGTGAATGCTTTTATTTCAAGAAAATTATTTCTTCTTTAAAGCTTTTGCTTTTGTTTTCAGGTTGTCAGAGGACCCGAAATATTTAGTGGACTTACCGGAACAAGTGAGGCCAAGATAAGGGAGCTGTTTTATCCAGCCATTAATGATCTTGAAGCAAAAGGTACCGCTTGAGATTAGTTTGTAGTTTTTGTCATGTACTTGAGAAATAGTAGCTAGGAAATCAAGATTAGTTAGTTGTTAGTGAAATTAGTTGAGAAATCAGTCTAAACACCAGTGTATAAAAGAATTCGAGCCACATTAATGAAGGAAACCAAACTTAACGGTGAACCACTATTGGTTTTTGGTTGACCTCTTACCCAAATGATACAACGAAAAGAAGGTTGGGATAAGCAAGGTTGCTCTGGTTCTGAATGAGGATATCACAATTTCCAGCATGTTTGGGTGTTTTTATTCTGTCTTTTCCACTGGTTACGAAGTTGAAGCTACCAATATGGTGCTTGATCTACTGAATCATTGACCTTGAGGACAAGGCAATTTTCAAGCCGTGGATGTACAGGAGAAATAGTAGTTAGGTAGTTGTTAGTGAAATTAGTTGGGAAATCAGTTTAAACACCAGTCTATAAATAATTCGAGCCACATCAGTAAAGGACCAAGAATGAAAATATGAAGAATTCCCCTTTCTCTCAATCTTTCCTATCCTAATTCTCTCACTTCTCTCTGTGGCTATATCTCCCTTCCCTTCCCTTCTCTCTCGGTCTCTTTCCTTCTCTCTTCTCTTCCTAATCCAATTCTTTATCAATTAAGATGTGCTTATAGATATCAATGGAGTTCGTTCTAGTTCTTAGTTACTGATTGTAATCATTGAGTTGTACATTACAGTTTTTGATTCATAATCCCATCATTCTTTATCATCGACTCTTTTGCATATTTTTTGTTTAGGTGAGGAGAGTCCTCTGCATGTGATACTTTTTGATGAGTTAGATTCCATTTCAAGGCAAAGAGGAACGAATCCAATGAACACCGCTGGAGATTCTGAGGATTAATGTTAAGAGACTTCAATGGAGAGGAATGATAGATCCACATGTGATACCCAAGATAGGTCAGTTTAATGCTACATCCGTTTCTTATTAGTCCGTTTCAAAATAATGACACATTTTTATATTTGAAAATAATTTAACCTTACTCTTAATAAAGAGCTTTTATAGTCATTCAGTTAAAAAAAAAAGAGTTTTTTTTTTTTTGGTTAAATTTCGTACCTAGTCAAACTACGTCATCTAATTTCAATGTGCAGCTACATATACAGACGGCATTAATTCAGACGGCATATTGCAACGCGATAGATCGTCATGTGAAATCGGATATATCCAAAACCGATAGGTCTATTAAAGTTGAAGAGCCCGATATTTATAGGGCACTTGATGATCCCAGAATTGCAAAGGTAAAATTTAAACTTCTATTCTGTTTGTAAGAGTTATATTGGTACTTTACTATTATAAGACTTCTAACATATGTTCTCTCAGCTCAATATGTTTCTGCAGGAGGACAGTAGTGCTATGGGCTGAAAATACAGTCATTCACTAAAGTTAGAGGCCTTGCAATACTCTTATCCTATTTTCATCTTACAGTTCTTTTGAATTTTAGATTTCAAGTTTTAAGTTTCAATATTTCACGACTTCATTATGTTTTAAGTCAATGAAGGCAGTACATTGGATATTGGCCAGACTTTCTGTGCTTTTGTACCATGATTTGCCTTGTATAGTACACTTAACCTTGGATATTGGATATTGATTTGAGTTTACGTTCTATACATTGTTTGTATAAAAAATATTTATACAATTAGATCACTTATAAGATTATTATTGGTAATTTTCTATGATAACCATTATAACAACAACAACAACAATCACAAACCCAGTATGTTCCCAGCAGGTGGAGTCTGGAGAGGATAGTCTGTACGCAGACCTTATCCCTACCTGATGCAGGTAGAGAGGTTGTTTCCAATATACCATCGGATCAGGAAGGGAAAGAAGAAGAAGAGGAAAGCAAGAAAGGAAGAAAGAAGGAAGAAAAAAGAAAAAGAGAGAGATAAAGGATAAGTAGTACCAAATAATAGCAACAGGGAATACAATATCTGAGGCGAACAAAACCACATAACGCAATAAAAATCTAAGAATATGGAGGGACATGTGTGCTACTAAGACTATCGATGAGCAATAGCCTTCTACCTTAATATTCGACCTCCACACCCTCCTATCAAGGGTCATGTCCTCAGTGAGCTGAAACAGCGTCATGTCCTGTCTAATCACCTCTCCCCAGTACTTCTTAGGCCTACCTCGACCTCTCCGCAAACTCGCCATAGTCAATCTCTCAGACCTCCTAATAGGAGCATCAATGCTTCTTCTCTTAACATGTCCGAACCATCTCAGCCTCGACTCCCGCATCTTGTCCTCCACAGAGGCTAGCGGTTGTAAAAATGGTAGCTAACTTTTGATTTATGTTGAGAGAGCGACAAAACTTTATATTGTTATTAACATAACATATATAACTTAAGTCGCAAAGGTTGAATGGTGTACTTGGTTGAATACTAAATTATTTATCCAAAGGAACAAGGATCAATTTTATTTATATATATATAAATATAAAACTTAAGTCCTAAATGTTTTTTTTGTGATTTTCTGTATGAAAATTCTCATCTTTGCCGAAAGGCTGATAGTTCTCTACCTTGTTTATTGGTACAATATACTCAATTATTGTTTTGACATTCTTCTTTTGACCGTTTGGCAAATAATTCGTGATTATTTATAAGTTGGAATAGTTGACTATAACCGAAGTTTGCTTTTACGATTTCAAGTAGAAAAATGAGTAGTACCTATGTGGTTTTCAAGTAATATGCAGTCCATTAATATCAAAAAACAAAACAAAGTTAAAGCAGTTTTTTGCTAGAGCTATCACATTTGTGTTGGCCTCATCCTTAAAGATAAGAAGAAGAATAAATAAATAAATAAATAAAGGGCAGACTAGGGCATTGGCATCAAAGGAATATGCGATTGCAATTGTTAGAACGTCTATCTTTCTAACTCTATTGGGGTGATCAATCAATCTTTGTGTTTTACTTTAAAATACTTATCTATTTAGAATGGTTAAATAATGAAAATATAGTTCATTAATGGAAAATAAATTATTCTCATCGAATATATATATATATATATGTATATATATATATATATATATATATGTGTGTGAAAATTTGTGTATTGTGAGAGGTTATTGTAACATCTTGATAGAAGAAAATTATAACGTCTCGTTTAGTAAGTACTTTTCTGTAAGATTGAAATTAAAGAAAATGTGATTGATTTGAATTAGGTGCAATTAACACTTTAAACCTTATTTTTAACACTTAAAACTTTACTAACTGAAATATAGTATAGTGGAGAGGCGGGCTCATATTCCCGAATTTCAAACTCGTTAGCAGAATTGGAGTTTAACAAGCTAATTGACATGACTCACTAAAAATTGCACGGCCGTTCTAATGATAGCTCTCATTTAACTTATACTCACTTTTTAAAAAAGTTTTTAACGTGTATCTTCTGTTTAAACAACTTCAAGTCTCTTTTTCCTCCTCCTTCTTCTTCATTTTTCTGAATGCTAAAGATTGAGATATTGTTATGCGTGAAAGATTTGATGCGGAAGACAAAAAACAATATTGGAGGAAAAACTCTTGCTCTTCTCATTAATTCCACAAGTATTTATAGACAAAGAAGTTAGAGAAATAAGAGAAAACCTAAACCTAATAGGAGACCAAGACCTAAACTCTAATAAGGAAAATATTACACATTCCTAATTAAACTCTAATTCTTTCCTTATCACTAATTCTTTGCTTATCAATGCGTTCTAGTCTGATAATGCATATATATATGTTTGTCTCATTATGTTCAGTTTGGTCTTATTCACTATAATTTAACCTCTTAGATATTTTAGCTTTACAGGCACATTGCTTTTTGTTCTAATTTATCTGTAGTAAATTGTTTTCATGTCGAAAATATTTTTCATTCTTTAATCTTTGAAATGAACAACATCAATCGCTACTTATCATGATCTATTAATTCATTGTTGTTTTAGAATTTCAGCTCTAACAATGCTGAAGTTCAGCAAATATAAACAAAAACTTCAGCTCCTAGAATGTTGAAGTTCAGCAAATACAAAACGAACTTCAGCCCTGAAGTTCATCACAAACAGAGCAAAGCTTCAGCTATAACATGCTGAAGTTCAGCAAATATAAACAAAAACTTCAGCTCCTAGAATGTTGAAGTTCAGCAAATACAAAACGAACTTCAGCCCTGAAGTTCATCACAAACAGAACAAAGCTTCAGCTATAACATGCTGAAGTTCAGCAAATACAGAACAAAGCTTCAGCTACTAGAATGCTGAAGTTCAGCAATTACAAACAAAAACTCCAGCCAACACATGTTGTTGTTTTATTGAACTGAAGTTTGTCATTTGCTATATGAACTGAAGTTTGCGTGATTGCCTTTGTAAGTCAGGTCAAACTTCATGCAAAAATATCTGAAATTTTGCTACACTTCAGGCAAAAAATTTTGCTACTTCAGGTCCGTATACCTGAAGTTACGCGAAAAATAGGTATGCTTGCACTTTTTTTTGCAAAGCAGATATAAATTAAAATGTGACCTAAAAAGCGGGTATAGGTACAAATACCCCGTAATCATGAGATTTCTCGGAGAAAAAGAGAAAAAATAAAACTTACAATTAATGATGTACGGACCTTGTAGATTTAAAACTTAGTGGTTCCTTATTCTTTTCTTTTCAGCTTCTCGTTTTTTTTTCCTTTCAACTTTTTTTTTTTCCTTTCAACTTCTAGTTTGATGAGCTCTTAACTGGATTTAACTTTTAGCCATCGTTTTGCAAACTTGAACATAAATTGAAGTACTTGGTATATAATAGTGACATAAGGATATATTAAGGGTGATAAGTTTAATCTTTTGTTGGATGATAAAAAATGTAGTAGTAGTAAATAATCTCTACGACTAACGTACGCGTCGCAAACTTGAGCACAAATCAATTTTTTTACTGCTTATTTAGAATTATTTTTTGAATAGCTCAAGTCAAAATGGTATATTTTTAAAAGTAAATTATGATATATATCCATAAAAGATAAAATATTTACCCGTATCTACTCATGTTCATTTCTTTTACATTTTATACCTATGCGGCACGTTTATTTTATCCGCTCTACCTATTCTTATTTTTGCCATTGTTTAGCATGAAAGTTCATGTTCACTTTTTTTTTTTTTTATAAATTATGTTCTCAGATACATATGCACCTTTATCTTTTAATTGCATTACATTTTCCTAATATGTTTTATCATCTTATCATAACAATACTAATTAAAAATAAAATTAGATAATATTTATTAAATAATATATAATATTATAAAAGTATATGAACTTGGATAGCACAAAAAGATATTATTATTATTATTATCTTGAAAAAGTTTCCGTCAATATTTATGCTCACACAATAAATAATATATTTAGAAAGTAAATTAGCTAACACCGAATTTTATTTCATCGTATGCCAAGAATTATTTTTTAAGAAACTGTATTTTCCCCCCAACTCTTCTTTTCTTTATTTTTTTGTCCTTTGATTTAGTTATAATTTATTATATACCATATTTAAATACTATATTAAATACCAAACTCTAAAATAACTAGCTTTTTTATTAAAACCTAATTAACAGAAAATATGTTTTTTTATAAATTTTATAATACTATATACCATATATTTTTATAATATTATTTAAATACTATATTAAATACCAAACTCTAAAAAAATAATTTTTTTATTAAAACCTAATTAATAGAAAATATTTTTTTATAAATTTATTTTTCTTCTGTATATAAAAATAATTTAATACCTAGTATATGACTCTACTTTTTTGTAATTTTTTCACATTTAAAATTTATTAAAGATGGTATAATAATTAAAATATTAAATTTCTATTTAAAGATCCAAGTTGGTGAAGATTTTAGAGTAAAGTATTAACATTTGCGTTGAATTGAGTTTTTTTTTTTTAACAAACATGGATAATTTATTAAAAGTTACAGAATATTGTTTGTTATATCATTCAAAAAACTACAAGCCTTAAGGACATTTGTATTGCCCAAATTGGCTAACTTACAGCATAGAACGTATTAATATTTTTGACGAAATAAACATAACACACCATATCTGTTGCCAGATCATTTAAAACATAAGGGGGTGGTTTGCCAAGTAGTTGATGTTCCTTAGCATGATTGAGGGGCGTTGAATTGAGTTGAACTAGCATAGAAGATATATTTGTATTGTACACCAAAATGTTATATTGTATACTATTGGTACAATAATTAATTCAAATATATATAACTAATTACAACAATATACTACTATAATTTGAAAGAGTTAACCAACCTATATATACTAAAATAATATACTATATATTATTTTTTTTATATAGTATTTAATTCAATATAATTTATTGCGTTAAACTGGCGAAGAAGAATTTGTACTGTATACCAAAATGATATATAGTATATCATTTTAGTATACGGCTCATTCCAATGATATATTATTATAGTATACTATATGGTGTAGCGGTATACTCACACAATTAGGTCCTTTTAGAATTTGTTGAAATTTTTATTGACAACTGATATTAATTTAGTTTAATAATTGAATTAAAAAAATCTTTTTTAAACTCTTTGCGTACAACTGTATACCCTGTAGGTATAGCTATACACTATACTGGTATCATATGCTAGTTGAATCATTTTTTGGTTGTATTAGGTGCATTTAATTGGTACACTATTTGAACTTTTTTTAATAATAGAAATATAGTACAATATCTTGAAATACTTTATTATATTATTATGTGGTACATTATTTTTTATTTTTCTCTTTATGCATGTGTGTTATGTAATAGTAGTATAGTCATATAGTTATCAAAAATTAACCAGTAAAAGTGTATACCATGTTGGTATAGTTATATGTCATATTGCTATCATATGATAGTTTGAACATTTTTTGGTTGTTTTAACTGTATTTTTAAGTGAATTCTATTATGAAATTATTTAT
Source organism: Nicotiana knightiana (assembly GCA_005239525.1). Classification (NCBI taxonomy): domain Eukaryota; kingdom Viridiplantae; phylum Streptophyta; class Magnoliopsida; order Solanales; family Solanaceae; genus Nicotiana; species Nicotiana knightiana. The sequence continues at coordinate 11,193 of MDKJ01338304.1, read as the reverse complement.
ATGAACATAAATTGCAGTGTTGAAATTGTTTTGTGCCGATATAAACATCTTTTAGCTACCATTTGAACATGAATTCTAATGGTAAAGTATGTACTGATATTTATAAGGAAGGAGATCACGGTTTGCATGACAATCATATGTTGATTCTTAGAATCTGATTATGTAATTTATGGTGCTCGGCAACAGTCAGTATGATATCAGTGAATTAGATCAAGTGACAGCTGATATTATTTCACTTTAATAATTGAATTTAAAAAATGAGAAAAAAAAGGCATATTATACTAGTTATACTTTAAAAAAAAAGGTGAACAAATATTTACTATATCAGTTAATTTTTGGAATTTTTATTGACAACTGATATTATTTCAGTATTGAATTAAAAAATAAATTTAACTCTTTGCATACAACTATATACCATGTTGGTATAGCTATATACTATACTGGTATCATATATTAGTTAATATTTTTTGGTTGAATTAGCTACATTTAATTAGTTCACAATTTAATTTTTCTTTAATAATAGTATAAAAAAAGTAATAAAAATAGTGAAAACAGTAAATGAAATTAGATTATGAAGATAAAACATAATATAAAAATAGAAGTTAAATGAAATTAGAAAAGAAAAAAAGAAAAAAATAAGAAGAAGACGAGGAAAAAGAAAAAAGAAGCATAGAAATAAAAAAGAATGGGAGAATAAGAAAAATTCCCCACAAAAATTACTATGGGTAGGAAATGTAATTAGTTTAATGGGTAGAAAAATAAATGGATAGACAAGGGTAAATAGTTTTATTTTTGTGGATAACTATGTCATTCTCCCTATTTTTAACATAATATTATATTTTAAAAAATAACTTTTTCAGTCAAAAGACGAACATAGTGAAAATTTTAAATTCTTAACGAGGGAATTCAACGTAAATGTAACCATTTCCCTATTATTTTCCCTCCTTTTATTACATTTTTCTTGTGTTGCTTGTGATTTGCATTCTTAAACCCCCTATTAAGAATTGTTTGTAACAAATTCTACGATTTTTTTCTTTTCGAATACGTCATAAGAATGTTTTTCTTCTTCTTCTTTTTTAACCTTTAAGTAATGGGAATTGTCGAGGTTCCTCAACATGATACGTGTAAGAAAAACATTTAGAATGAGAAAAGAATGTCCTTGTGGCAACTCTTTTTTGGTAAATTCGAAGTGTAAAGGGAATAAATTAAAATTTCCTCCTGTAAAAGTTAATGGCATTTTGGATCACAAATATTCAAAGTTTGAAACAAATCAAATCAATATGTCACATCTTCTCTATTGATGATTCACGATTTTTTGGAGGTCAATATCATTGTAGATCAAAATTTGCCTCAATGGAATTTAGCATGGAGCGATATTATAGAAAGCGATGTGGCCGAGGTCGAATAGTAGATAACAGGGCTTGTAATCGGGCAGTCAATAACGATCGAGGTCGAGTATCAAGGGCAGTGCTAACAACTAGTTTTTGTAATAGGATATTTAAGAGAATATTCTTTGTACTTGTACTTTTGGGGTTGACTGAGGTATGTCCCACAGAAATAGAAAAAGAGATAAGGGGAAAGGGCATGTGATATTCTCTGATAAGAACGCTTTTTGAAAAGAAGACTTTCTCTCTAGAAAAGATACAAACACTACCTTTCTAATAAGATTCAATTATCTATTATTCTATACTTTTCCATAAAATCCGAGAATAGTTTCAATATTCTAGCATTTGTCTATCACTCATCACTGTCAGAAAGAGAAATCATCTACATCATTCAATATTGGGTGAATTATTCTCCTTATTTACGTTAATGTCATTCATTGTTATTTATTGCTTGATATTTTTTCCTCATTAATCATCTTGAAACATTGAATGCACACTGCATTTAATCCTCCGCCAACACTGTCTTGTTTTATTTGAGTTGACTAGTTATAAATCTGGGAATATTATTATTAACTAAGTTTAATCCTTCTTTACATAAAATTAATTTGTTTAATCTAATATTATATTTTTTGGTCAAACAATTTGGCGCAGTCTGTGGGAATTTTCTAGTTAAATTTTTAATTTCTTCTAGATCTATAACTGGCACAATTCACAAAAAAAAAAGAGGCAAAACTCCTACTTCTTTGTACACGCAGAGCTGACATGGCAGGTAACAGATAATGAAGGCAGTGGATGATCTCACCACCAACCTCTTAAACACCATCAATGAGGTTTCTGAAGCAGAAGGCGAAAATATAATGCCTAACGCCTCTCCCAGGCGAAGTGGGTCTCCCCTCCCTCACGGCAGTATCACAACATCTTGTGTTAATGGATCTTCCGTGTCCTTAACAGAAGAGGCGCCACAAGCAGTGAAGAAACTACTTGAGGCTTGGCTGACAAACACGCTGACCAACATCCTCGACAAGCCCGCTTAGGAGGCAGTTAGAGAAAATGCAAGGACTTGCATTACACCAGCAACGACCGAGCAGCAGGGCCTTCTCCCTCCAGCAGGTATCCCTCACAATGTTAATAATGCAGGTGACGACACCCTCACAGTCATTATGAGAAAGATTGATGAAATGAAAAATGAAAACAAGATGTTTCGGGGACAGATGAGGGAGCACTAAGAAAGAGTCAACAAAATATCGAGTGCCCCAAAACTCTTGCCAAATAGAGATTCTGGTTGGTTCGTTGAGCAGCCCTACAATATGAAGCCGCCCCACATGCCATACCCAAGACCTTTAAGATGTTGCCTTATCTAAAATTATATGACGGTACGACCGAAACCGAATATCATGTGACTCACTATGTCACTGCAGTAAAGGGCAATTATCTCGCCAAAGAACAAGTATCCTCATTCTTGTTGAAAAAGTTTGGCGAAAAACCCTTATTGGGGGAGCATTAACTTGATATTCACAGCTGTCCACGCGCTCCATCAAAACATTCGAAGAGATGGCCAACAAGTTTGTAACGGCCCATGCTGGGGCCAAAAAGGTGGAGGCAAGAGTGAGTGCTATATTCGCCATCAAACAATCGCCCGGATAGGAAATGAGGGACTTCCTCGCTCGATTGAACTGAGTAAGGATAACCTTACCAAATGTATCGGAAGGTATGGTTGTAGCAACTTTCCAAAACGGGTTGAACATGAATGGCTCAAGGGCTACCAGAAAGTTATTAATCGGCTCATGAAATATCCTCTAACCACTTGGGATGAAATACACAATGCCTACCATGCCGAAGTCTGTGCTGACGAAGACGACCTGAATGGGCCAACCCATCAGTTGACCTCGGTACAGGCCGAATCCAGGAAGGATCGAAGAAATGATGCTAGGAGGAATCTTGCAGCTCCATAACCCAACCGAGAAAGGATTCAGCCCTATATCAGAAGCGCCATCATGCCCCCATCCCGCCACGAAGAGGGTCCATCTAGTCCAAGGACAGGGACTCACTGGAACGAGAGAGGTATTCCCCATTTATTATCCATTCAGAATTTTTGTGTATCACCCTCAGAAATAGTCTACGCATTGGAGAAGCTCGGACCAAAAGTGAAGTGACCAGAAAAGATGAGATCAGACCCAAGCACCAGAAAGTCAAATGCCCTCTGCCAATTCCACCAAGAGCGAGGTCACAAAACTGAGGGTTGCATCGCTCTAAGGCAGGAGTTGTGAACATGCTTCACCAAGGACACCTCAAAGAATTGCTAAGCGACCAGGGAGGACCAACTTCACCTGAGGATGTGAACAGCACCAGGGACCGCCGAAACCACCCTCACCGACTCGCACCATTCAAATGATTATCGGAGGCGGTGGCGATGCCTCGATCAATAGCGTAAAATTCACCACAACCCACAACCCACAATCTCAAACGGTCGATCACTCATGAACGGTATGACGAGCTCGAAGAAAGTATCATCTTCGATAAGTCAGATACCCACGATTTGGTTTTCCCTCACTATGATTCCCTTGTTATCACTTTAAGAATTTTATATATAGATGTACGACGCATTATGATGGATGATGGGAGTGGCGTGTGCATTATCCACCCTCGAGTGCTTGCACAAATGAAACTCGAGGATAAGATAGTATCACTACATCACGCTAACAGGTCTTAACAATGCAGTTGAGTGAACGTACGGGGAAATCACATTCCCTGTCCTGGCCGGTGGCGGCACTCTAGAAATCACATTCCACATCATGGACTAGGATATGACATACAATGCCAGAATAGGTCGACCCTGGATACACGCTATGAGGGCCATCCCTTCCAGCTTGTACCAAGTTATCAAATTTCCAACCCCATGAGGAGTTTTCAGCATACGAGGAGAACAACGAATATCTCGAGAATGCTATCGCATCGCCCAGGATTGTACATATACCCAAATAATAAAGGTCAAAGCAAAATATGCATAGCAATTACCATGGCCGGGGTCAAGTTGTGATGAAAAAGAGGACGTCATTAGAGATCCTGAAATAATAGAGGCCACGGGATCAACCATAGAAGACCTCGACCCCGTCTAACTTGATGACATCGACCACAGCAAGAAAGCCTACATTGGTTGCAAGCTTCAAGAACTAGGTAAATTCCGTCGATTCTTAACTGCTAACACAGACTTGTTTGCTTTTTCCCATGCAGACATTCCAGGTATACCGAAGGAGATTGCCACACACAAGTTTAACGTCGACCCGCTCCACCCTCAGTAAGGCAGGTTAGGCGGAAGTTCAATTCCGTGATAAACGATGCAGTTCGCGAGGAGGTCGAAAAGTTACTAGAAAATGGCTCCATCAGGGAGTCAAAATAACCCCAATGGGTCGCCAATGTGGTCATGGTAAAAAATAACTAAAAGTGGCGGATGTGCGTAGACTTTACATATTTAAACAAATCATGCCCCAAAGATTCATTCCCGCTACCGCATATCGACCAACTCATTGATGCAACGACCGGGCATGAACTGCTGAGCTTCTTAGATGCCTACTCGGGCTACAATCAGATCCTTAACGAAAAGGAGGACCAGGAAAAGACCACCTTCATCACCCACCAAGGAACGTATTGCTACAAAGTGATGCCTTTCGGACTGAAAAATGTGGGGGCTACATACCAATGGTTGGTGACAAAAATGTTCAAAGACCAACTCGGCAAGACCATTGAAGTCTACATAGACGATATGTTGGTCAAGTCCAAAAGGAAAGAAGATCACATCGACTATCTGAAATAAGCCTTCGATATACTCAGGCGGTACGAAATGAAGCTAAATCCTGAAAAATGTGCATTCAGCGTGACCTCAGGAAAATCCTTGGGCTTCCTAGTATCACAAAAAGGTATCGAGGTCAACCCCGACCAAATCAAAGCCATAGAAGGAATATCAGAGCACTTAACCAACAAAAAACAAGTTTAGAGGTTGACCGGCCGTATCCCCGCCCTATCGAGATTCATATCGCGATCATCTGCAAATGCCATAAGTTTTTCAGCGTACTCAAAAAGGACAATGGCCTCCAGTGGACTTCCGAGTGCGTTCACACCCTGAAGGAATTAAAGGCTTATCTGTCATCACCATCGTTGCTTTCCAAAGCAGAACCTGGGGAACGCCTTATCGTCTACATCGCCGTATCTGAAGTAGCGGTGAGTGCAGTCCTGGTCCGAGAAGATAAAGGTACGCAATCTCCCATCTATTACATTAGTAGAACCTTAATCGATGTCGACACTGTCGCGCCCCCTCTTTCCTTGCGGATATCGAATTTATGACATTCGGTTGAGACAACTCTTTTCTTTTGGGAAAGGGGTTTGTGTTTTTGAGAATCACCACCTAACGATTTTTTAAAGGTGCATTAGGGCACCAAAGGGGTTCATTTACAACTATGTTGTTAACCAGAGATAGGGTAAGGTCTTGAAATTATCCTAAGGGGAAGGTGTTAGGCACCCCTCAGGATCCACAAGTGTGGTTCCCTACCAAACAGATTTTGTGAATTTGTACGGCTTAGCAAACAAACCAATAAAGGCTCAAATAAGAGGGGATTTAAGTCTTAAGCATGCAGATGTTTGAAAATAGTAAAGAAGGTTAGATTTTGAAAGGATTATGATCTAAGCATATAAAGGATATCCTAGGTTTATAATAATATGAATCACATCAGTACAATACCCGATAATCACTCCTCAAAGAGGGGCTACACGTGGTATTAGCATACCGGTCATCATATCCATATTCTACCCTTTCCCACCCCGTGAAAGTAGCTAAATCGAGTGTTGGTCTCGACCTCTATTGCATGATGTTACCCGTCCCTTCCTATCAGTCCTAGAGGAATTTAGGACTTCTATCCTATAAGGTATGTTCTAGGCAGACCCTCAGGTTTGAAGGGAAAATACTAAGACGACAGATAAGAACATGTAGGACTGCAATTAGGGGGAAACACAGAAAAGTAGAGAAAAGGCACATGTACCTCCACACATAGTACATATAAACAACATGACTCATACACAAATAAGGTCCAGATTCAGGTTCAGATCCCAAGCATGGTATCTAAGAGATAACACAAAGGCAGATTTATTGCATAACTCAGAGAGGAAGTCTTAATCAGGCTTGCCTACTGGTTTTAATCATGCTAACAGTTGAATACTAATCACAAAGGACAACTCTGGTTTTATTTCTTTAACTGATTTCCTAAGGCTTGCCTAGGTGTAAAATAACATGCAGCAGTAGTTAGACTAGGTGTTGTTAAGCGAGTGTGAATGAAATCCTAAAACATGGTATCTAATGACAGGTAGGGATGCAGAATGATGCATATGCAAAGTTCTAATTAGGATTTCTAAATACTCACAGCATTATGCACGATTTCAGAATATGCGAGAGTGCAATTTATTTGTGTTATCCTAGGGACAAAATTTCTAAGTGTACGCGGCAGCACAGAGCATGATTGTAAAGTACTGGTTATTAACACATTTTAACGCAGGATTTTCTAAGTGATATGATAGTGAGATGGACATGCTGAAAATAGTAAGTGTAAGTCCTAGGGAACATGATCTCTAATGCATAAAATGATTCTTAAGCATAGTTTCTATTGCACAAGTAAGAATATAAACCTAATAACATATTTTCTACCCTTTTAATAGCTAAAGCATGCATAATCACCCCTTCTCTTTCCACTATCCATCCCCAGAGTTGTTTACAAGTAGTTATTACATGCCATTTGTATAAATTACATAATTGAAATAAGAAAAATAAGAAGTTATGCTATAGGGAGCCTACTGATAGGCCCAGAATCTCCAGAATCCTCATTGCCATTAGTTCACAGCCTTTCATACAAATCCAGGTGTGTCAGAGTTCCCTAAGGATCTCAAGGGATCCAGGGCAGTGCTCACACCCAGATTTTCATAACCAAATTGAGTAAGTGTAGTGTGGAATGGCCAACCTTTGTGTGTCAAAATTCAGAGGGAGCTCAAGGGTCCCAAAGCAATGCTCACACTAAGGGGGAAGAACTTAAAGGTCTAGGAGTATAGTGAGAGTGCTTGACATAGTTTTGAAAAAGTTGAGTTTGAAAACAGTTTGAAAATGAATAGTTTGAAATAAGTTTTGGAGAACAGAAGATTTTGCTTTTAGCGAAAACAGTTTGAAAGAAAGGGATTAGGACAATCAACAACTCAGAACCACATCACCATGCATAGTACAAGGAAGCAGTCACAAACAAGGAATAAGGGACTGGGGACAAGTAGGCTTCTCATGAAGCAGATTTGCATACAAGTTAATACTAATGTATCACAGAACTTTAACAACCACAGAATAATTTTCATAAAGATGTTCAGGCCAGAAACTTAACGGAATCAGATTGAGGGATGCCAAAGAGGAAGTACATAACAAACAGAGTTACATACAGGTCCAGGGGAAAGGGTTACAGCATATGTTCAGAATTACATGTAACTAAGTGACACAAATACATGCTTATAGTATGTTGGGGATCAGGGGTAAGGCAGAGTCCTAGTGAAACATACAAGAAGGTAGTAAAACATGCTGAAACTAAAGGGAAAAGGATAATCACATTGGTAAAACAACAAATTGGCATGCTAATTGCAAGGTAAACAACAGAACCACAAGTAGAAGCATAATAGAAACAAAAGGAATTGCAATATTAAAAGAGGCATGTTGTTTTTGATGCTTTAAGTTAAACTGAAAAACATACAGTTAAATGAGAGAATAAGTGCGGAGTGAGGAGCAGTAGAGTGAAGAACAGTAGAGTGCAGAGCAGTAGAGTGTATAGTTGCTCAGTCTTGGCTTGCAACCGACTGAGAATAGCAAGTAACCAGCAAGAATAACAAGAGAGAATGTATATGTGTGTGAGAGAGTTCAGAACAGTATATTGTTCGTGTCTTATGCTAATAAGAGAGTAGAGTATATATAGTTTTGAAAATAGGCAGAGAATATGGTAACAAGTATTAGTTTAGTAATTATGGAAAAATACCCAATCAGAATCAATCAAAAGACCTGGACTCCCTTTAATTAGGGAGTCATAGTTCAAACGGGTACAAGTTGTATCAAACAAGGAAAAAATCAATTATAAGACTGATTTTACCATAATAGGAGTAATAAAAGCACGTGGCATGTAATAAAGACTAAGTACATAATACATAATTAAGAAAATTACATGTTAAATAACTGACAGCATATTCATACATATTAAAACTTAGCAGAGTATGATTTTAATTCTGAAAATTAATCAAGGGGATCTCGAATGAGATAAAAATCACAGGGAATCAAGGCTAAGCAAGGAAAGTATCACACAAACAAGGAAGTAATTCAAAATCAGTAAAGAGTTGTAAAGAAAATACACAAAATCACAATTTTTGAAGGAAAGTATTGCAGGTCTAAGGAGAATACACAAAATCAGTATAAATTATCATGTAAACAATCAATAAAATGAATAGTCATACCTATTAAACTATAAATAACATATGTTGAACAAAATCGGAGAAACCCTAAGCAAGCAGTTAAGAGGACAGTAGAGATTCAGAAACCTTAGCAACAATTTAGAGCAAGAAGCATAGAACACACATGACATTCATGAAAGTCCAGAAAGTTCACGAGAGACACGCAAACAACACTGCAAAATGATTTGAACTTCCAGATTGAACGCAGAAGTATTAGGGTTTCTTAACAAAATGAATCGAACAAAAAGAAAAGCTCAGGTAATGTTTAAACATGCTAAAATCACAAAGTAATTGCTAAAAATCAGAAAGAAGTCGTTTTGCAAAAAGGGTTTTGAAACCGTAGTCTGGAAAATGAGGAAATCATTTGAAATCAAAGAAACCTTTTGAGGAAAACATGTGAGAACCTTAAAAGACACATAGATCCGTCACAGATCTATTTGGAGGATTTAAAGCTAGGATTTCCAGAGAAAACCTAGAGAAGAGAAGAAAACTTAAATATTACCGGCGTTTGGCCGAGAAATGTAAGATTTTACTCGAACGGCCATAAATGGCCGGAAAAGATGGCATGAGACTGGAGGTGGGAGTGAACCGCCTCTGGGTCACTTGAGAACCTCCACCGGTGACACAGGTGTGAAGGACGGAGCCATAAGGTCGATGAGAGGTAGAACCTCCATGGTTTCTGGAGAGGGGGTGGCCGGAGAAGGGTGATAAGGGCTCAATAGACGAAGGGTCTAGAGAGAAGTAAGAGGATTCAGAGAGGGACGCGTGAGAAGTGAGACGGGGAAATGAGAAGTGGGGAAGGGTAGTCTTTAGGGTTTATTTTAGGTAAGGGGGATCTGGACCGTTGATTTGAATTAATCAACGGTTTAGATTGAATGGGTGGTTGGGCCGGGTAGGATTTTAGGCTTGGTTTGGGTAACTGGTCCAATTAATTGGGTTAGGGGTCCAGATTAATTAGGCTAGACTTAAAAAATAAAAGTGGCTAATTGTTAAATACCCCATAAAATAAATAAATAATTTATAAAAATGGCTAATAATTATAAAAAATAAAATTGATTCTTAATAGAGTGAAATTAAAGTAATTAACTAATATAAAAATATAACATGACTAATTATTGAATAAAATAGTATAAAATGTACATTTAGGCTATAACTGCAAAAATTGTTGTAATTATAGCTAAATAATGCCAAATTAGCTAATTTGTGAAATAATTAAATTCCAATAGGATTAAAATGATATAATGAGCTAGGAAATATTTTTTAAAATTATTTATAATATAATTCATAAATTGGAAAAGAAATTAATAAAATATGGAAAATTATGGGAAAATACCAGTTATTATAAAAAGTGATTTTGAAGGCACATATGCAAATTTTAAAATAGTCTAAGGAAAAATTGGGTATCAACAGACACGAGGTACAACCACCTCAAAAAATTGTCCCTTACCTTGGTCGTAGCTTCACGAAAGCTTAGACCCTACTTTCAGTGCCACCCCATCTCGGTAGTCACAACTTTCCCCTTGAGAAGCATTCTGAAAAAAACGAGCTATCGGGCAGGTTAGCCAAGTGGGTCATAGAATTGAGTGAGCATGATATCACATATCAACCGCAGACGGCGATAAAATCACAAGTCCTTGTCGACTTCGTCGCCGACTTCAGCACAAAAATAATGCCCGAAGTCGAAAAAGAAGCCGGCCACACTTCTCCACAAACACAAAATCACAAGATCTATGGATCTTGTACACCAACGACACTTCTAATGTGTCAGGGTCCGGACTAGGACTTGTACACAAAGTCCCGATAGACGAAGTGATTCGCCAGTCCATAAGGTGCCCGGACATGACTAACAACGAGGTCGAGTATGAGGCCGTGATTGCGGGATTAAGGCTAGCACTCAAGTACGTGGCGAGACCTCGTCGTCAACCAAGTCACGGGGAATTTGCAGATCAAAGAGTAAAGGTTACAAAAATACCAGGCCGAGATCTGCAAACTACTGCCCAAGTTTGATGAGTGCCAACTCGACCAGATCCCTCGAGCACAAAACATCGAAGCAGACGGCCTCACCAAATTAGCGGCAACCACCAAAAGCATAACCAGAGAAGTAAATGTGGTCACCCTCCTCCACTCATCGATATATCAAATCAAGGTAAGGAATATAAATCTAACTTGGGACTGATGCAACCATATTGTTACATACTTGCAGGATGGCGTAGTTACACCCCGTAAGTTTAACAATCTTGATATCATTATATATATATATATATATATATATATATATATATATATATATATATATATA
>ML435909.1:11616-68188 GCA_005239525.1 Nicotiana knightiana | reverse complement strand
TATATATATATATATATATATATATACACACTCTGGATCTCAAGAGCTATCTTTCTCACATGACATCCCCACTACGCGGGACCTCAACATATAGGAAATTATCAAAGTCGTTTCACAACTCACACGGCACAATCATAATAACACATGAATTTGACGAAGACGGAACAACACCCGATGTTCTAATACCTTTCCATGAAAAGCGCTCTACTGAAAGGAACATGCCTGGCTCATACGGAGCCCACAATCATATTTGAATCCATCCACAAACATCGAACCACCATGCTCGCACCAAACTTAGCTATTAGCTTTTTTCTGGGTCCGTATCAACCCAATTTCTCTCATAATACACGAGAACAATCATCATCACCGGGACAAACACCCCATAATCCATAATCAACTGAACTGAACGCCCTCCAGGTGCAAATTCTCAATTAAGCAATATTGCACTTCTTTGAACTCAGTCCAAATCTTCAATCCATCAAGTGACTACATGTCACACTTTATACAATCTTTTCGCGGTCACGCTTCCACGACCTTCCACACAAGGCAACAAGTCTGCACATCCACCACTGGCCATACTACGCTGTAGGACAAATCAAGAACTCATAACCAGGGTACAAAGCCTCTTCCACTGAATCTCAATCTCAGGCGACACTGAAGATAACACCAGCTTACTCTGAACTTTCAAATCACTTTTTCTTTCTCTTCCGAGCTCATGACATCCTTATTAACACCGAACCGCAATCTCGATTCTTACTCCCAGTTACGTACTGCTTCCCGCACCTAACATTCCAATATGAGGTAGCTCAAGAATTCCATCATAACTTCTGAACCACCAATAGGGTGAACACTTTATCATATAGAAACCTTTTACTTAACTCCATTAAAGAGTACCATCTCAATACACGAGTGAATTCCCACAATCACCCAACATGCAAATCCTTGAGTAGTAGTCCATACCACCATAACCCTTCCGGGATCTACCTACACCTGACAGGCCATAGCACTCAAATGCTCCCACATGAGATCCGTTACGACGGCTGACAAGCCCCGCACACACCGGCACAACCCACATGCATAACTTAATCACATCAAAGGAACTGATCACTGCCACAAATGTGCCATTTAAACCATGGCTAATCAATCTATCTTCTCTTAATCATCTTCAATTGCCTCAGGAATAATAGCAACTTCCTTCAACCCATAGCAAACTCAACCCTTACTCATCCCGAGTGGCCGTGATTCACGAGACGATGCTGCTTAAATTCCGCAACCCGTCTCATACCCTCCTGATAATCTTTTCTTCAATCCGGAGTTTATTTCTCTCACTCCTCCAATACTATCATGCATGCTGAAACATATCATAGAACATTCCAACCATCCTCCTCTTTCTCAGAAATTACTCTGCAAAAGCTCGATTCTCGATCATATTGCTGCCTGGAACCCTTAAATGTCGCATTCTTAACTTTTGAGTTCACTAAGACCGCTATTGAGAGCCACCCACTCTGACTGGCCCCGAATACAATCAACTCCAAGGCTCTCCTAGTAAGGGAACACCTTTTTCAATGAAACACATGTCTGGGTCACTATCCTTACAACACGCCCATGCCTTAAGCATAAATTCTGAATCTTCCAAAGCCTAACCCTGGCCCGACAGGGCCAACTTTTGCACACATTCATCAAATCCCACGCACAATCACCACTTTACTCCTTGCACCACTCTAGACCATGCTGAGATCCTTTCTCCTTTGATAACACGATCTTGCTCAACCAATCCGTCCAATTCTTCCAAATTCTCTTGCTAGCACTCCCTAAATACTCAAATTCTCTAGCATCATTCTCACATTCTGCCTCCTACCGATTAGCCACTAGAACCCCTCACAGAAACCTGCCAACCCTGCCATCGCTAACCTATTCACAGAGGATAACCCACCTGGAATCACCCGCGGACACCTTCCAACGATGCTGAAATGCACGTTCCCTGCGACTTCAATACCCCATCCTACGCACTGCTTCATTTACCAACCTACTAGTCCGTCCGCTCCTCATGGAGATCCATTAAATACGCGACAATATCTTCAAATTCCAAGCTACATTGCCGCTTCCCCCACTTTGCAATTGCTCGACTTCCTCTTCTTACACCTAGCCTCCTAGAAATGGAACCACCGCCTAGCCTCACTTCAGGATCAATCTCGACCAACCGCATTCTTCAATACTTCTTCTCAATACTCTGACCCCATGCAACCGAAGAAACCATAGCACCGACAACTTAACACATTCCATTCGATCGATTATGACGACTATACGTCACAGGTGCATATCCCACCTCACTTGAAGACACCAAGTCTTACTACTTTATCGACCCCAACAGGACCATTCATAACCCAAATGCCTTTCCCCTGCCGGAACAAAAGCACTGAAATCTCGAAATCAAACTCTGAGAAGACCTCCGTTCAAAACATTTATCACCATCAACATACGGGCAAGCATTCTATCATCATAACAACATCACACGATAACCAATCACAAGCATCATCACTACCTGAGCATAGCCTTAAGGCTCCCAGAAACACAACTACTGAGCTGAAACAACATATTACCCTTTTTGCAGGGCCATAACAACAGCCACGACCAATTACACATGGAAACATCTCGAATTACATCCGTAGCACCGTTTAAATTCCTCAAATTCCTGATTCATAGCAAGCGCTTTGCGATACGTAAGATTGAGTAGGAATAAACATAGGCATAAGCCTCAAAGGAAATCAAATCGCACGATGAGGAATCAAGAAGGGAAGTCCTAACAGCCCTGTAGCCTCTCGAAGATAAGTACAGACGTCTCTGTACCGATCCACAAGACTCTACTAGACTTGGTCATGACTCGTGAGACCTACGAGAACCTAGCGCTCTGATACCATGTTGTCATGACTCCAAATTCCTAAGGTCGTGATGGCGCCGGACATCAATGTCAGGCAAGCCAACTCATTACTTAATTGAAATAACTTTCTGATTTTAATATTTATGAAAAACATCTCCTTTCACTTTATTATATATTAACCAAATAAAAGTTTGTTAATTAAAAACAATGGTTTGAATACTACACTTTAACAAATATAACCCAACACATATCCCAGAACCCGGTGTCACAAGTACATGAGCAATTTCTAAGAATTTATACAATCATTACAGGCCTGTCCGAAGTACAATTTGGACGAGGAAAATTTAAAATACAAATGTAATAAATACAGTAAGAGAGGGAGACTCTGTCAGCTGCGGATCGCCTCCGGATGTTGCAACTAGCCTAAGTCTCCGAGTCCTCCACATGGCTACGAAAGTACCTGTGCAATAAAATGCATAGCAAGTGTAGCACGAGTACAAAAATAACGTGTACTCAGTAAGTCGCGCGCCTAACCTCAGAGAGGTAGTGACGAGAGGTCGAATTAGACATTCACTAAGGGCCAGCAAATTTAGTTGACAGTGTAAGATGAAAACGATAAGCATGTAAAGGCAGTAAAGCAGCATGTATGTAAGGCACTGAACTCCAAGTAAATACTGGGAATAAACAACAGATACCACTTTCTCATTATTTTTCAAATATCTTAAATAAAAAATTACCTCTTTATTTTCTCCCAAATATCTTATCACTTCAAAATCATGAAGAAAACATTTAACAGATTAGCATGCGCATACGGGATAAGGACAACCAGCCTGAGCCGTCATGCAGACATGCACAATCAACAATCCATCCCGAATTCGTAGGGAACACAAATACTCAAGTATTTTAAACCAAAAATAGTATTTAAATCCTTTTTTTCGAAATTCGCTTGCCGAGTTTATATAATGTTTAATAACACAACCCTATTCGGAAGTACAATTGCCCGCGAAGGAAATAAATTCTAATTTTAGATGATTTAGAAAATGGACTCTAGTCTTCTTTAGTCATTAAATTAACATTTCGATTATATTAGCAGTTTAATATCACAAGTAGGATTACAGGTACAACACGTAAGGCATGCTAGTGGGTCCTAGACTACCCGTACATGGCATAATAGTAGCTACGCACGGACTCCCGTCACCTCGTGCGTACGTAGCCCCCGAAGATAATAGCATGTACTGAATTAATTCACCTAGGGTCACGATTCCCCCTCACAAAAATAGAAAGGAGACTTATCTCGCTCCGAAATTCCAATACCGGCTTCCAAGCCCCTCCGATGACTCCAACGGACGCACAACGCTCCGAAACTACCACATAACGACAAAGCAATGAAAATTCATTCTAATACTCACAACAAATTCAAATTATATACTTTCACAACCCCTCTCGGAGAAATGACCAAAATGCCCTCGGGCCCACGTGCCCGGAAATCCGAAATTCTCGAAAATACATTCTACCCATAGCCCTACTAGTTCAATCATACAATTTACTCTACATTCCATACTCAAATTCGTGGCTAAATTCCAAATTTACATTTTCTAGGTTTCTTCAAAAATTTCCCAAATTCCTACCAATGTCCATGCCTAATCCATACATATAATCTTGTGTTTATCTAACAAACGGAAGGAATTTACTTACCTTGATGCCTGACGAAAATCCCCCTTGAAATGATCTCCAAAATCGCCCATGACAAATGAAAAATGGGTGAGAAATGACAAAAACCCGACTTTAAAACATTCTGCCCAGGCCTCCTTTCGCACCTGCGGTCCAATAGCCGCTCATGCGGCTCCGCACCTGCAAAAATTCCATCGCAGGTGCGGCTCTGACTCAACCCAGCATCTCTTGCTTCTGCTGTCCCTTCTTCGCACCTACTTCCGCAGGTGCGACCCATCTTCTGCACCTGTGGTCCCCTCAGCTCCAGCCCAGAACTCGCACCTGCGGCGCCCTTAGCCCACCCGCGGCTCCGCACCTGCGGTCAAAGCCTCACAGGTGCGATTACACCATATGACAGCAACCTTTAGCCTTCTTCAACTTTAAACATTGATCCATTAACTACCCGGAATCCACCCGAGGCCCCCGGGACCCCATCCAATTATACCAACCTGCTCTAAAACATAGTGCGGACTTGCTCGAGGCCTCAAATCACATCAAACAACATCGAAATCACGAATCGTACCCAAATCCCAACTTTATGAACTTAAAAATTTCCAACTTCTACATCCGACGCTGAAACCTATCAAATCACGTCCGATTGACCTCAAATTTTGCGCACAAGTCATATTCAACATTATGGACCTTTTCCAACTCCCGGAATTGCATCCGTCCTCGATATCAAAACTTCCACTTCCGGTCGGATTTCTCAAAAACCTTCAAATTTCTATCTTTAGCCAAATGACTTCAAAATGACCTACGGATATCCAAATTCACTTCCGATCGCGCTCCAACTCCAGAATCACCATACGAAGCTATTCTAGACTCCGAATCTCAAATGGACATCAACACCATTGAAATGCACTTCAAGCCCACATTTATGAAATCCTTCTAAAATGCTAACTTCCACAACATGCACCGAAACGCTCCTTGGTTATCCAAAACCCGATCCGGACATACGCCCAAGTCCGAAATCATCATACGAACCTGCAGGAACCTTCAAATCCTTATTCGGAGGTCGTTTACTCAAAATTCCAATCTTAGTTGATTTGTCCAACTTAAGGCTTCTGAAATGAGAATTTTCTTTCCAAATCAATTCTAAATTTCCCGAAATTCAATTCTGACCACACCTACAAGTCATAACACCTGAAATGGAGTTGCTCACGACTTCAAACCGTTGCACGACACGCTAGAGCTCAAAATGACCGGTCGGGTCATTACACTTAAGTTTTTCTTTGAATGATTTTCTGCGCTTTTTTTAATATTATTCTTCTATAAAGTCAAAAAATATCTTAATTAAAGAAAAACTTCAGCATTTATGCTGAAGTGTTTGGAAAATGAACTTAACAACGTTAGCATATGTGCTGAAGTTTTTGAAAAAACTCATCAAAAAACTATAGAACGCAGTACATAACTTAAGCATATTATTAGTGCTGAAGTTTAGCTAAAAAAAACAAAAATTTCAGCTTGTTGAGCAAATAAACTAAAAAATTCACCTTGTTTAGCAAATAAACCAAAAACTTTAGCAAAAACTTATTAAAAAACCTTAATTAGAGGAAAACTTCAGCAGTTATGCTGAAGTGCTTAGCAAATCAACTAAACAACTTCAGCATAGATGCTGAAGTCTTTGAAAAACTCATCAAAAAATTATAGAAAGCAGGACATAACTTAAGCATATTATTAGTGCTGAAGTTTAGCAAATAAAATCACATTCAGCAAAAACTTATTAGAATTAAGCATATTTTAGAAAAAACCCGTAATTAAAGGAAAACTTCAGCATGTTATGCAGTCCAAAACTTTGTCATTGAAAATCTCAGGTATCATGAAGATCAGATTCGAAAACTGAATTGCAATACTTACAATTTGAATTTTTGAATTTGAGTCAGGATCAAATTTTTGGTTTTGGGAGAGGAGATCTGAGAAGAGACGGAGTGATGGGGGAGGATCGGTGAAGTGTTTTGTGCGTGATGCAAATCGTAAAGTGTTTTTATATGTTTTGTCAGGGGTAGAATGGTCATATTACTACGGATTTTTTGTCAGCTGGCTACCAAATCAATAATTTATAAAAATAGGGTATAGGTTAAAAGGTGGCTGCTATATAGGGTATGGCTGCTAATCGCCCGGAAATATATAAGAGCAAAGATTACTTTTAGTCCGCCGCCTAAACTATTTACATCTAGTAGCCACAAAGGTGTATAAAAATTATATTTTTTTGTATATTACATACATAAATGTATAATCCAGATATAATATGTGTATAATCATGTAGAACCAATATATATATATATATATATATAAAATAACTTGTAAATTTGACCGACTATTTTTGTAAAAATCCTAAGATCACTGCTTAAAACCTAACCAGTATTTAATACTGTTTTAAATTTAGCCGCTTTGTAATACGTAACTAATATATGGACAAAAATATTTCCCTCTTCCTGATTATGCAACCATGGAATCTCCTGACTCGGCTTTCTCTCTCATTTCTTCGGCCATGCTTCCAACAACTAAGTGGCTAGGATTTAAGGGAATGAAAAACAATAAGAGGATAGGGTTAATTAATTATGTTCATCAGGAAATGTTAATGGATCGTGTATACGGTTAAAATTGGTCCCACCTGATTTTACTGATTAATCGAGATTAGGGTGTTGGATCAAAGATCAACCCCGTAATAGATCAAATTGAGGCATGAAGATGAGATACCGAGTTTGGGATTCAAGGTACCTGTCGAGATTCAAATCAGTAGTGATCGAGACCAAATGAGACAGACATCCGGAGATAGTATAATAACATAAAGGTGAGATATCCGTGATTGATCAAAGATCATGGAGGAAAACCTCGGAACGGATCGAATCAAGAGCGGTTATTTAGTGAATCATGGGATCTCCTTCTATAATTAGAATTATACCATAAATAGAATTCCTCTACTATATAAGGGAGAGTTCTAATAATTTATAACACACATTATTCACACATATCAAAGCAATATAACTCTCTCTCTCTCTTTCTTATATTTTGTGGTTCATCAATTTACTTTCTGCTTCATTACTTTAGCATCAGCCAGTTCGAGGGCACTCTAGCTCGAGAGCTGAATTACATTTCAACACTGGTTTACTTTATTTTATTGTTAACTTTTATTATTAATTATCATTTTTACCAATTGGTATTAGGTTAAATCACGTGTTCTTAAAATCACACTATAAATTTAATGGTTAGAAGTCTTGAAACCCTTTTTTTTTTTTCTATGAGCAAAAGAAGAGTCTCGACTCCATGTGAATATATAGTCTACTTTAATTTAATGGAAGTTAAAGAAATTAAAGATTCAAAGAGAATAGAAGACCCTACTTGTATCAGTTAATCTTCATTTCAAAGTTAAACTACAAATATAAGATTAAGATATTCACAAGAGAATTTTATAAATACGCCTCTGGAAATTATTTTCGTTAAGCATTAGATCTGTTCAGGCTCTAAATTGTTACGAAGGTTGTGAAGGTGTATACTACTTAATTCTTATGTTCGGAAGGTTATATGAATGTTTAAAAAAAGGAGAATAGTAGTTTGAAATTGCTTAAGGGAAGAAGATGCCGTTAGTTGCGTATGCCCTAACTTCAAACAGTTATATATCCCAATATTTAATGAATGATTTATGAGCTATATATCAAATTAAATCTCTTTGAGTCTAGTTTCCGAAACTTCATATTGTTCGTCACTTCGACATTCATATGAAAAGTTATGACCTTTTTACTGAAGGATAACATAGTAGCAATCTAGTCCCGAAGTTTATTCTGGCACGACATGTCATGCGGCATGTGACACGAGGTGTCAGGATAATTTAGGCAGATATACAAAAATTCAAGCCTCTGGAAGTTTTTCTTGGCACAGCGTGCCATGAGATATATGGCACGGCGTGTCAGGTCATGTAATATTGTATACCCCGTCACGACAAATGAAAAGAAATTGATACCAGCTACGATCCCTAATAATGTGTCTTATAGCCATATCAATTAATACCAGCTGGTCCATAGGGTCAGTGGCGGATCTACCCTTATGGGTGGGGGTGGTATGGCACCTGCTCAGTTGGTAAAATTATCGTATATTTATATGTAAAAAAAATTAAACTAAGTTAAATATATGATCCTGCCACCCCCATCCGTAAACTAGATAAATGTGCCATGATTGGTAGACCTTTTTAAAAAAATTTCTCGTGTGTAAAATGTAAGTTGGAATTTATTTTGAACCTTGTCTGACTTTCCCTTTTCGTTGTGCTTTTTATTTCTTTTCTCCCAGTCATTTTCCTTTTAGGCTACCTCCCAATTTCCTATTTGTCGTTTATTTTTTTTATTTTTTTTCCTCTACTATATTACTTTACCTATAATATTTAGCAAGAACACTCAAACAAGAGCCTTCAAAATATAAGCATTTCTCTTAATCTAAGTTCGTTCTTTTATAACATAAAAAT
Source organism: Nicotiana knightiana (assembly GCA_005239525.1). Taxonomy (NCBI): domain Eukaryota; kingdom Viridiplantae; phylum Streptophyta; class Magnoliopsida; order Solanales; family Solanaceae; genus Nicotiana; species Nicotiana knightiana. Next base: position 59,144 of record ML435909.1, on the reverse strand, counting down.
TTGTGTTATTCTATGTTAAATACGATTTAAATCTCTTTAGTAATAAATTATGATGAATATTTCGCAAGCATTAGATTTATGATTTTAAATTTTGAGATCTTGTAGTTTATCTAATTCCGCATTTACTTATGGGGTATAATTTATTTATTGAAGATATTTTTTTTTCTTATTCTGATCGGTGGAGTTCCCTTATTAAAGATTTTATTTTACTTGTGCAAATTTATTTTTAGTATACAAAAAAATATAATTCCCTTGTGAAAATATTGATTTTACTTATATCATTAATAATATAAGTGTGATTCCTTCCTTAAAATGTTAATTATATTTGCTTCATAATGTGTGTGATGTAATTTTCATACGACAATAATAACATATATACTCAATGAAATTCCATAAGTAAGGTCTGTAAAATTGATGTAGTTTTTATATTTACAAATAAAGTGCTTATTAAATTGCCCAAATAAATTAAAAAATGAACCAGACAATCGTTCCGAACAAACTATATATTAGTAGTTATTATAAGATATACATCAAAAGAAATTTTAGCACCCTCTATCTTTAAATCCTAGATCCACCTCTGCATAGGGTTCTTTAATTTTTTCATAAATAAAGCTAAATTTGGTGTCACTTTCCTTTCTTTCTCTATTCGTCCTTTAAAACTACGTGGTATTTGAAACGCATTAATTCGACTAATCAAAAGATTATATTTCTAAGTGATGAATCTAACCCATTTCACCACACCCTTAGTAGTGCCGAGTAACTTCTAAAATGAACGACATGTTTGACTATTTTGTCTTCCTAGAAAATGGGAAATAACGTTAGTATTTGCACAATTATCATTTTTTTTTTATACTTCAAGTGCTTTTGTTTGAATATATTTTGAGAATATGTTATACATGTTTAAATCTGGATGGCAAATTAGCCAAATTTGAATATAATAAACTAAATCATCTAAGTCTTTTTCGAATATATAGAAAGAGTACAAACATGTTTTAGTTTCGAACAGAGAAAGAGTACATATATATCTTTAGCATGAAATATTAATATACGAGAGGAGCACTTTTCGTTGCCACTGTCTAGATTTTTTAAATAGATATTATATTTTCTAAATTCTAAATATGTCTAAAATGCTATCTAATTTTTATTTGAAGTATTAAAAGAGACAGCCTGCTATACTAAACCATCGCTTTACTTATTTAAGGTACTTAGGATTTATTTGGAAAGTCACATGGTAATTGAAATTGATGTACTTGTTAGGGTAATAATTACACAGCTTAATAATTCCAACAATCAAACGTTATGTGGGGATCTGAGGAAGATGAAGTCTTAGCCGGCATGAGGAAGTTATTTCTGGATGAAGAAGATATCGATTGCAATGCGATAGTTGAACAGGAGGAGGAGGAGGAGGAGGAGGAGGAGGAAGACCTTATCATTCAAACCGTGGAAAGAGGAATTGTTCTCAAGAACTGGATTGCTGCACCGTTCCGGTCCCGCCGAGTTCATGGGTAGCTTGGCAGATTAGCATCAATTATTTTGAAGCATTTGAGACGTTTTCAGTATTTTGTTTTGAAATAATTGCTCGAGTCATCGAGCCGCATTTGTAATGTTTTAAAGATTTCAGTTAATGCATTGCTATTTTTCGTATTTACTATAATTCTCTACATTTTTCTCTCTTTACAGTATTAATATTACTTATCCCGATGAACTTGTGACTGTGACATGTAATGAGACAACGCAACATAAGGATAGTGATTCGAAGCCTGGAAGATGATACGACACCTGAGGAGATCGTCAGAGAAGTGGAATATTTTGAAAACAAGCCAAACTCCAATTTGGACGAAACTGAAGCAGTTAATTTAGGGGATTCGGAACTGGTCAAGGAAATACGCATAAGCATTCATCTGTCACCGACAGAGAAATAAGAGTACATCAGATTCCTAAAAGAATATGAAGATATCTTTGCATGGTCCTACGACGACATGACAGGTTTGAGCACATCCATAGTCGCTCACAAGCTAACCACCAATCCTACATGTCCACCGGTAAAACAGAAGCTCAGAAAGTTCAAGCCGGATATGAGTTTGAAGATAAAAGAGGAGGTCACCAAACACATCAAAGCCAAAGTTCTTAGAGTGGTCGAGTACCCGACTTGGTTGACCAACATTGTGCCAGTTACGAAGAAAGATGAGAAGGTCAGAGTATGTATTGACCTCCTGGTAATTGGAATGGATGTACTTACTAGGGTAGTAATTACACAGCTTAGTAATTCCAATTCGCATGTGACTTTCCAAACAGGCTCTTAATCTTGTAAGAAATCATCGGTTAGCCACAAGCAGGAGGAGAAATTTTTATGAATTTAACCCCTAAACAGAGCGAAATCTCTTTTGTAAGGGAAGAAAGTATGTAATAATTCAGTTGTAATTACATCTTTTTGCATGTCATATACTTAGCTGAAAAGCTCTTATTACATGTGATTATGTGATTTGCAGCTAGGAATGGCCAGTGCACTAGAAACTCTATGTAGACAAGCTTATGGAACAAAGCAATACAAGAAAATTGGAACACAAACATACACTGAAATATTTTGTGTCATCAGTATTTGCATCCCCTTGTCCATGTTATGGATATACGTAGGACGATTGCTCGTCTTCATCGGACAAGATCCTCAGATTTCACATGAAGCTGGTAAGTTCATAATGTGTTTAATTTCTACTCTTTTTGGCTATTCAACCACTTATTTAGGTAGTATTATCTAATGCAAAGTATGATCATTACCCTGCTCATAACCTCATGTTTAACAATAGCTATCCATATACCACTATGTTGAAACCTCAGTATTATCTGTATGCTGAATTCCAGTTCAGCCTCTTGATTGATTGACTCACCTAAAGATATGACGAACGGATAGAATGATTCTTTGTTGCGCGAGCTGAAACATGTAACAGTTTAAATGGAATGTTTGTGTAATAAGAAAAATAGTTAATACTTATAATGGTTTAATTTATATATGGTCCCCATATATATTGTCAATATGAGCAGCGGCGGAAGTAGAATTTTTCACTAAGGGGATTCAAAAAACAAAAAAGCTAAACACACGAAAAAATCAAGGGAATTCAACAACTATATATATACATAAAAAAAATGTTAACGTTTATATACACAGTGTAATTTTCTAAAAGGGGATAAACCCCCTTCCGCCACCCTGACTGCGCCCATGAATATTGGAGACTATGTGAATCTTGCTTAATTTTAACTATTTGGAAGTCGTATCGCTGCTTCATCGGGTCGGGTTTCTGGTTAGAATTTAGGGGAGAAGGCCTGTGGATTGGTATCCTATGTGGTGCAACTCTGCAAAGTGCAAACTATTCTTCTTTCTGTGATAACAAGCTGCACTAATTGGAAAAACAGGTAATTCTACCTTTTCAATTCTAATTTCCTTTCTCCCTTGTCATTTACATATGTAATTCTTGCTAACTCTTGGAGTTGATTCCATTTACTAGGCAGCAATGACAAGGGAGAGGTTTCTTGAGGTAAAATGAGTTACAACATGACCGGAAAAAAGATTGAAACAAAAAAAAGTCCGTTTAGCTTCAGTTTTGACACATTATACTTGGAGATTGTGCTTAAATTTGTCGTTTTTGTAGTCACCAATTTGGGTGATGAGAGTTAGATTTTTCCTTTTAGTACGGGTTAGTCCTTGTTTGTATACTCGCCAATTTGCACATTGCAAGTAATTTATATTAAGACGAAAAAAGTGTTAGGAGTTATTTTGATTTTCTTATCGTATTTGATTTTTCTGTTTTTTGAAGGAAAGGACAATGTATTTATTATACTTGGATTTTATTTTTTGTAGAAAAAAATTATAATTCTTTCATGTTTGGCTAGTCTTTTTTTCTTGCAGGAAAAGGTTTGGACTTCTATAAATTGAGGATCCTTCCTTTTCATTCATTAGCATCTACAATATAGTTATATGGGGTTTGAGGGTAATGTTTAGGGGGAGAACTTTACGGGACAAGTGTTAGTGTGTCACTTGTGTTTTCTTCTTCGTGAGGTTGTTCTCTCGATATTTTGTACTCTCTTTTTATATAGTGGATTGCTCATTTTCGCCTTGGACGCAAATCAATTGACCGAACCACGTTAAATGTTTGTGTCTCGTTTGGTATATTTTTGTTTTTTTTGTCCGATTTATCATTGTTCAAGGTTTGCTTTACTAGCTTCCACATGACACCTGATATTTTCGATCCTAACAAGTGGTATCAGAGTGAGGTTCAATACAGGTTTATCTTGGCGAGTTTAGTTCTAGCCACAACCTATTTGACGGTAATCATGATTTTGTCTGAGAAATTTGACCCGAGTACTACTCACGTTGTAACAAACTTTGTGGTGGAGATTTGGAGATGCGGCCTGTTGAAGGCTATGTGAAGAAGGTGGATCGGATTTATTTTATCAGAAAATTTAGACCAAGGGGGAGAATTGTTAGGGGTTGTCTTGATTTTCTTACCATATTTGGTTTTCCTATTTCTTGAAGGAAAGGACAACATATTTACCATAATTCGAATTTTTTTTTTTTTGTTAAAGGAAATTATAATTCTTCCATGTTTGGCTAGTTCTTTTTCTTGTAAGAAAATGTTTGGACTTCTATAAATTGAGGATCCTTCTTTCCCATTCAGTAGCATCCACAATGTAGTTATATGGGGCTTGAGAGTCGTGTTTAGGGAAAGAACTTTACGGGACAAGTGTTAGTGTATCACTTTTGTTTGCCTCTTCGTGAGGTTGTTCTCCCGATATTTTGTACTTTCTGTTTATATAGTGGGTTGCTCATCTCCGTCATGAACGTAGGTCAATTGACCGAACCACGTTAAATAGTTATGTCTCTTTTAGTATATTCTTTTTTGTTATCTGATTTATTATCGCTCAAGGTTTACTTTACTAGCTTCCGTATTACACGTAATTTTTCGATCCTAACACAAAATATAAAGGTAGGCTTGATTGAAATCTCTACAAGGGATCAAAGCTCCGCTGATCATAACATGCTGTTGGACACTATCTTCAGAATAATCATAAAAAAAATTCAAATAAATAACCACTTTTCAACCTTTGTAATTGAAAATAGCCAAGTTCATGGAGTGTCAAATACTACTCTATGACAGTGGCTATTTTTCAATTGTACTACTGAAAGGCAGCTAGCCTGCGCTATTACTATCATAAAACCACATTATTCATTGAAAAATCTAATTTGAGTTGATTTCTAACCTCTTCGATGTGTTTTTCTAAGTTGTTCGAACTATTCACTTTGGGTGTCGCACCCGTATCGACACGACGTGGGTGTAGGTGCAAGCGTGGGATCCGTATTGGATCTGGTCAACTGATTTTGGATACTTTGACCAAAATCAACAGAGAAATTCGAGATAAATACAATGATTTTTGAATGCAAAACAAACGCTAGGATGAATTGAAGAAAATTGAATATTTTGTATACCGAAACTTTATATCATCCATTTTCCTTTTATCTCCTTCTTAGATTCTCCTTTTGATCAATATTTTTCTCCTTCTCGGAATACCTTATAAGTTTTTTCACATAATATTTCATGATTAAACATATTTTTATAACTCTGTTTTTATATATATTAGAATTATTTTTAGCCGAATCCCCGCGTCCGTATCCTTATCCATACCCTCGAATCTCCGACCTCTAGATCCACGCCAATATTGGACATCTGCACCTAGGGGCGGATCCAGTGCATTACTTACAAGTTCCCGTGAATCCAGTAACTTTTGTCTAGATCCGGTATTTGTATTGAAAAATTCATTAAATGTATAAGAATATTTAGCTTGGAACCCAGTTATTATTGTATATTAATTTGAGATTTCTGTGGGAACCCATAAACTTAAAATTCTGGATCTGACTCTGTTAGAACACGAATCCGAGCAACTTAGGGTGTATTTTGATAATATTGCCATGGTCATCCTCGATGTCCACATAATTATCATATCTATATGCATCATCGATCACTTACAATTAAAGAACCTGTATTTACACCTACAAGAGTCGTGGAGTGGTAAGCACACCTTCATCCTTAACCAGATGTCACAAATTTGAGTTCGGGATATGAAATCATATTTGTTAGAGAGAATTTATCCTCCAATGTAAGACTTTCCTATACGAATAGGGATTTAATATGGCCTCAATACAGATACATGTTTACCCTAGAAAACGGATAACAATTGAAGTTATATGCGATTTTAAGGATATGTGGATTAATTTAATATAAGTGATTAATTACATTAGATTAAGCGAATGAAAGACAAAACATATGGCCAAATCAATGATAAGGATGATTCCAAACTCGGTTGATCGCTCGATAAGTAACCTGCCCTCGATTCCAAGCTTATACTTATGAAGAACTTAAGAACAAAAATAAGAATTTTGGAACAACAAAGAGAATTGAAATAAATTGCTTTAATATGCGTGTTACGACGTGTCTCATGAATAATAAGCTTATCCCTTTATATAGTAGGGGAATTTTCCCTAAGTACAATTCTAAGAAGGCTAATAATCTTCTGTTTCGCTAATCACTGATTTTCTGTCGATACTGGCCGAGATTCATGTTGTGATATCCAGTTAGGCACGGACATCACGGCCTTTGGTTAGTCGTGTACAGCTATTTGGTAATGCTCTCCGAAGTTTTGATCCTCGAACAGGACCCGAAGGACATGGCCCCGATGCCTCCGGGGGCAGGTGTTTTGCCCGAGCCCCAATACGAGGGGCTCCTCGCTTTGACTCTGATTCATTACGGTCACGTTCCTACTCTGTCACGACCCAATTCTGTACTAGTTCAAGACTGCACCTAACGCCGCCGTTAGGCAAGTCCACAAGCGAGTCTACTAATTATTTATCCTTTTTTTAATATATTTTCAATTACACTGAATTTCATGCAACTGTGATACGTTTGTTTTAAACAAAATATCAACATAATAAGTACATAGTCTGCGGTGATAAGAATGACAAGTACAATAGTACATAAGTGTTCAAATCCCCAAAACCCGATGTCACATGTACATGAGCAATCTAGAGAATATACAAAACTACTAGAACTACTGTCCGAAAGTAATAGACATGAATAGTAAATAAGATGGAAGGACACTCCGGTGCAGCAGATCATATCATGGCAAGCAGCTCACCCCTAAGTCTCTGAAATGATCGGCTACGTGCCCGTGTGACCACTGGTGGAACCTGTCTTAGTACCTGCACATTAGTGCAGAAGTACAGCGTGAGTACGAAGAACAACGCGTACCCAGTAAGTAGCTAGTCTAACCTCGAAGAACCAGTAACGAGGGGTCACTTGACACTTACTAGAAGTCAATAATAATAATGAAAGTGCATAAAGTAGACATGGTGAACACACAACAAGTATCAATGAGACAAATAAAAGCAACTTCAATATAATACGACAGGATTCTGTAACAAATCACCAATATATCATTACTGGTCGTGAAGACCCTAACTCAATTATATCCAAACCGGAACCCATTTCGTCTATTTAGCATGAAGTTGTCGAGGTTAACGGTCCGATCCTATAAGAATAGTGGTACTCAGTACTGCCGAGTCGAACGACTCGATTCCATAAGAGTAGAGAAATTTACCTCGCTCCCAGAAGTGCTTGCGATGCGAGAGGACATGGATTTTTCATAATTATTCAATATTCCTCAATTTTCTGAAATAAGAAGACTAAGTCAATAATTTCAACTTTAAAATCCTTAGTCTCAACTCTATTCAAGACAGTTAATACGCGTGATAAACACAACAGTACAATTAAAGGCATGATGTGGGTCTAAGTCTACTTGGACATATTATAATATATAGCTACACATGGACTCTCGTCACTTAGTGCATACGTATCTCCCCACACAAGTAATATACAACAAGATACACCTATGGGGATAAGTTCCCCTTTACAAGGTTAGGCAAAATACTTACCTCGTTTCCAAACTCACTTTTGATCCACTAATCCTCTCTAAAAGCCCCAAATCGATGCCGAACAATCCGAAACTAGTCAAATATTATATAATCTAATCAATATATACTCAAAAGTTCATAATTTAGCTATTAGAGTAATCAACCCAAATTGGAAGAATTTTAAAATTTTCCCCCAAGACTACGTGCCCGGTTTTCAGAAATTTTTTAAGATAAATAGAACCCATAGCCTCACGAACTCAAATATATAATTTTTACTTAATTCCATAACGAATTTCAAGCCAAATCTCATTTTTACCAAAACCCTAGGTTCTTCTCAAAATCCCATTTCACCATTTTTCCATGTTAAATCTACATATGATTCGCGTATTTGGCTAAAGATTTTATAGGGATCACTTACTTCTTGATGTTAATGAAATCCCTCTACAAAATGCTCTCAAAATCTCCTAAGACCTAGTGGGAAATAAGGAAAATAAAGCTAAGTCCCGTAATAAAAGCTCTTGCACCAGTCGCAAGTGTCGCATTTGCGACATCTTGTCCGCAAATGCGACAAAAACCATGGCAAATGTGAAGGCTGGCCATCTCTGCTATGGTCGCAAATGCAACCAAAACTTCGCTAATTCGAAGAGGGGCAGGTTCACAAAAGCGGCAGGATCTTTGCAAATGCGAAATCCTCAGCTCCTTCCCAACTTTGAAAATGCGAAAGGTCCCTTGCAAATACGAACAAAACTTCGCATTTGCGATACCTGAGGCACCAGCAAAAAAACTAGAAAACGGATGTCCTTCCACCCCTTCGAACGCGTCTAAAACTCACTAGAGCCCCCGGTGTTCCACACCAAACGTCCAGATAAGTCCTAAAACATCATACGAGCTCGCTCGCATGATCGAAACACCAAAATAACATCTAGAATCATGAATCGGATCCCAAAAAGCATGAATCAAATCATGAATTCGCGCGTCCGATTCCTACCAAATCAACTCGGAGTGACGCCAAATTTTGCGTGCAAGTCTTAAATCACCATACGAAACTATTCTCAATCTTGGAATCCCAAACGGACCTAGATAACACCAAAGTCTACTCCAAATCAAACTTAAAGAACTTGGAAAATCTTCAACGCATCAACTTTCAATATTAAGCGTCGAAACGCTCACGGGTCATCTGAAACCCGATCCGGACACACGCCCAAATCCAAAATCATAATACGAACCTATTAGGACCTTCAAATCCCAGTTCCCAGGTCATTTGCTCAAAACGTTGATTCAAGTCAAACTTAACCATTATAGGCAACTGTAAGGAACTAAGTGTTCCGATCTCAACCCAAACCCTTCCAAACCCGAACTAACTATCCCTGCAAGTCATAAAACAGTAAAAGCACATACGGTGAGTCTTAATTAGGGGAACATGGATCTAGAAAGCAAAACGACTGATTGGGTCGTTACATTCTCCACGTCTTAAACACATGTCCGTCCTCGAACGGGTCTAAAATCATACTTGGAGTGCTGAATAAGTGTGGATATATGCTCTGCATGTCCTTCTCGGCCTCCCAAGTCGCTTCCTCTACTGATTGACCCTTCAATTGGACCTTCACCGCAGCAATCTTCTTGGATCTCAACTCGCAAACCTGCTTGTAAATAATGGTAACTAGCTCCTCTTCATAACCCAAACTCTCATCTAGCTTAACTGTGTTGCAATCTAGCACGTGCGACCTATCGGCATGATACCTCTGGAGAAAATACACATGGAAGATCAGATGAACTCCCAATAGACTGGGAGGCAAAGCAAGCTCATAAGCAACCTACCCAACTCGTCACAACACCTCACATGGGCTAATCAACCTTAGGCTCAACTTTCCCTTCTTCTCGAATCTCATGATCCTCTTCATCGACAAAACTTTCAAGAGAACCTTTTCGCCCTCCATAAATGATAGATCACGCGCCTTCTGATCCGCGTAACTCTTATGTCTGGACTGGGTGCGCGAAGTCGCTTCTGAATCAACTTTACCTTTTCCAAGGCATCTCTCACTAAATCAGTACCACATAACTTAGTCTCGCCGGGCTCAAACTATCTGACCTTCGAAGTCAATGACATATGATTTGAACATATCCTCCAGAATTTAAATTGTCCGCTTCGACTGCCCGTCGGTCTGCGGATGAAAAGTTGTGATGAGCTCTATCGGTTACCCAACTCGCTCTGAACTGCTCTCCAAAAGTGCGAAGTGAACTAAGGGCCTCTATCTGAAATGATGGAATTAGGTACACCATGCAACCGAACAATATCCTGAATGTAAATGTGGGCCAATCTCTCTAAAAATACGTAGTCACAACCGACTTGGTCAACCTGTAGACAATGACCCAAACTGCATCAAACTTCCTCAAAGTCCGTGGCAACCCAACTACGAAGTCCATAGTAATGCACTCCCATTTCCACTCAGGTATAAACGTCTGCTGATCATAATTAACCTTCTGGCAATTTAGGCACCTCGATAAATACCCAATTATGTCCTTCTTCATCCGCCGCCACCAAACATGATGCCTTAGGTCGTGATACATCTTTGTAGCCCCCTGATGAATAGAATACCTAGAACTGTGCGCCTCCTCTAGAATATTCTCCCTCAAGCCATCAACATTAGGAACACATAGACGACCCTGGATCCGCAGAACACCATCCTCACCGATAGTAACCTCCTTGGAACCACCCTGTAGTACCGTCTCTATGAGAACCAACAAGTATGGATCATTATATTGGCAAGCCTTGATCCTCTCAAGTAATGGAGACTGAGCCACTATGCACCCAAGAACTGGACTGGGCTCTGAAATATCCAACCTCACAAGTCTGTTAGCTAAGGACTGAATGTCCAAAGCTAATGGCCTCTCCTCAGCTGAAATGAATGCCAAACTCCCCATACTCTTAGCCTTTCTGCTCAAGGCATCTGCAACCACATTCGCCTTGCCGGATGATAAAGTTTGGTAATATCATAGTCCTTTAGTAACTCAAGCCACCTATGCCGCCTTAAATTGAGATTCGTCTGCTTGAACGAATGTTGCAAGCTGCGATGATCGGTGTAAACCTCATAGGACACCCCATAAAGATTTGGATCTTAAGAGCATGAACTACTGCAGCCAACTTCAAATCATAAACGGGGTAATTCTTCTCGTGAGGCTTCAACTGACGTGAAGCATATGCAATAACTCGTCCCTCATACATCAATACACAACCCAAGCCAACGCGTGAAGTATCGCTATATACCGTATACATCCCCGTACCGGAAGGCAACACTAAAATTGGTGTTGTAGTCAATGTTGTCTTGAGATTTTGAAAGCTCACCTCACAATCATCGGACCACCGGAACAGAGCACTCCCTGGGTCAATCTAGTCAAAGGTGTTGCAATAGATGAGAAGCCCTTTACAAATCGGTGACAATAACCTGCTAATCCCAGGAAACTCCTGATCTCGGTCGTTATGGTAGGACGAGGCTAACTCTAGACTGCCTTGATCTTCTTGGGATCTACCTTAATACCCTCGCCTCATAAAACATGCCCCAAGAATGCCACATAATCTAACCAGAACTCGCACTTGGAGAACTTAGCATATAGCTTCTGTTCCCGCAAGGTCTAAAGCACAACTCTAAAATGTTGCTCGTGCTCCTCCATGCTACGCGAGTAGATCAATATGTCATCAATGAAGACAATGACAAAAGAATCAAGATACGGCTTGAACACTCAGTTCATCAAATCCATAAACGTTGCTGGGCGTTAGTCAAGCCAAAGGACATCACCAAAAACTCATAGTGACCATATCTAGTCCGGAAGGCCTTTGGAACATCCGAAGCACAAATCTTCAGCTGATGATACCCAGATCTCAATTCGATCTTAGAGAACACCCTGGCACTCTGTAACTAGTCAAACAGATCATCAATGTGCGGCAACGGGTATTGGTTCTTAATGGTAACCTTGTTCAACTGGCGGTAATCAATGCAAATCCGCAAATTTCCATCCTTCTTCTTCACGAACAACACTGGTGCACCCCAAGGCAACATACTCATCCTGACAGACCCCTTTGCTAGCAACTCCTCATGTTGTTCCTTAAACTTCTTCAACTCTTTCGGAGCCGTGTGGTATGGTGGAATAGAGATAGGTTGGGTACCTAGAGCCAAATCAATACAGAAATAGATATCACAATCAGGTGGCATGCTTGGGAGATTAGAAGGAAACACATCGGAGAACTCTCGCATCACGGGAACTAAATCAATCGTCAGAGTATCTATAGTAGTATCCCGAACATCGGTTGGATAAGACAAACAACCCTTCTCGATCATGTGTCGATCCTTTAGGAAAGAGATAACCCGACTAGATGCAGTGATAGATGAACCCTTCCACTCTAATCTAGGCAACTCTAGTATCGCTAAGATAATAGTCTTGTCATGGAAATCAAGGACGACATCATATGAAGACGACCAGTCCATGCTCAGGATGACCTCAAAGTCGGTCATATCAAGAAACAGAAGATCCGCTCTAGTCTCATAACCATAGAAAGTCATGATACAGGACTGATAAATTCGATCCACAACAATAGAATCGCCCACTAGCGTGGATACATATAAATGAGTAACCAAGGACTCACGATAAATACCTAGAAAATAAGCAAACATAGATAAAACATATGAATACGTAGACCCTAGATCAAATAGTCTGTAGCATCCCTACCGCAGACAATCATAATACCTGTGATCACGGCATCTGAGGCTACTGCATCCGGTCTAGCTGGAAAGGCATAGAACCTAGATGGAGCATTACCTGACTGGCCTCCACCTCTAGGACGACCCCTACCTACCTGCCCTCCGCCTCTGGGCGGTCGGACAGTCGATGCGGCATCTGGTGTGGTAATCATGGGCCGATAGTCCTGCTACTCAGCCTTGCCTCAAAATCTGGGACAAAACCTCTTCACGTGGCCAAGACCCCCGCACTCGAAACAACCCATCGGAACGATGGACTACTGACCTTAAATCTGACCCTGATGGCCTGAATACCCACTGGAGCGACCCTGAATAGCTGGTTGGTGGTAAGTACTCTCTGGAATGGCACTAAAATAGGGTCATGCTGGAGCACCCCGAGCAGGTGGTGGTGCTGACTGCATGGTCCTGCTGAGCTGACCCCTCATGAACTAACCTCTGCCCGCATGTGGGGCGCCACTGAATCTTCCAAATTGTCGGGGCCGCTTGTCCGTTGGCCCAAACTCACCACTGCAGTTGCGAATACGCTCGATCCTTTGATCTATATCCACAACCCGAAGAAAGGAAGTCCGCATCTCTGCCTCACGGGCCATAGGTAACTGAATCTCAGGGTTCAGACCTGCAATGAACCTCTGTACCCTCTCTGCATCTGTGGGGAGATAATAGCTGCATAGCAAGACAAGTCAGTGAATCTCACCTCATAGTCAGTGACAGACACGTGACCCTGACGTAGTCGCTCAAATTGACCCTGAAGCTCTTCTCTCTTAGAAGCCGGTATATACTTCTCCAAGAACATATGTGTAAACTGATCCCAAGTCAATAGAGGTGAATTTACTGGCTTGATATGAATATAATCATGCCATCATCTACGGGCCTTGCCCTCAAGCTGAAAAGTAGAAAATTCCACCCAGTTGGACTCCATTATCCCCATGTTCCGGAGCCTATCCTTGAACCAGTCAATGAAATCCTAGGGGTCCTTTGTCCATTCACCCCCAAAGGTATGAGGGCGAAGCCTAGTCCATTTGTCTAGCCGCTTCTGTCGATCATCGATCGCGAATGGTACAACCTCTGCCATAGCCGCTGCAACAGGCCGGGCTCCGCCCTCAAGTAGTGTACCTAGGGTCTGATAAACGGCAGTGGAGCGCCATGGATCCTGAGCGGTAGGGGTTTGTGCTACCCCTTCCGCCTAAGATTTGGCAGGGCCCGCTGGAAATAAACTAGCCTGCATCATAGAGTCCATGAACCGCAGCATATGGCCCATGACCACCTGGAATCCTGGTGTGGTCATAAAATCTTATGGGGCTGGCACTGCTGCAGTCACCTCATCCTACTCCTCAAAAATAGGATCCTCCACTGGATCCACTAGTGGTGAAACTAGAGAAAACCCTAACTCAATAATATCCAAACTGGAACCTGTTTCGAGACAAATAAAAGCAACTACGATAAATACGACAGGAATTCGTAACACATCACCAATATCTCATAACTGGCCGTGAAGACCCTAACTCAATAATATCCAAACTGCAACCCGTTTTGATTATTTAGCACAAAACTGCCGAAAGAATAGTGGTACTCAATACTACCGAGGCAAACGTCCTGATCCCATAAGAGTAGCGCTACCATCATATTGTCGAGGCGAACGACTCGATCCCATAAGAGTGGTATCACCATATTGCCAAGGCGAACGATCTGATCCCGTAAAGTGGTGTTACTATACTGTCGAGGTGAACGGCCTGATTCCATAAGAGTAGAGAAATTTACCTCGCTTGCGGAAGTGCTTGCGATGCGAGAGGACATGGATTTTTCATAATTATTCAATATTCCTCAATTTTCCGAAATATGATGACTAAGACGATGATTGCAACTTTAAAATCCGTACTCTAAGCTCTATTCAATACATTTATACGCATGATAAACACAATAGTAAAATTAAAGGCATGATGTGGGTCTAAGTCTACCCGGACATATAATGGAATATAGCTACGCACGGACTCTCATCACCTAGTGCATATGTAGCTCATATGAGTTCAATTTTACAAGGTTAGGCAAAGGACTTTCCTCATTTTCAAGCTCACTTCCGGTCCACTAATCCGCTCTAAAAGCCCCAAGTCGATGCCGAACAATCCAAAACTATTCAAATATTATACAATCTAATCAATATATACTCTAAAGTTCACATTTTAGCTATTAGGGTAATTACCCAACCCAAATTGGAAGATTATTAAAAAATTTCCCAAGGCCCACGTGCCCGGATTCCGAAAATTTTCGAAGTTAAATAGTACCCATAGCCTTACGAACTCAAATATATAATTTTTACTTAATTCCATAACCAATTTCGTGGTCAAATCTCATTTTTACCAAAACCCTAGGTTCTTCTCAAAATCTCATTAATTTCACCATTTTTTCATGTTAAATCTACCTATGATTCGCATATTTGGCTAAAGAACTTATAGGATCACTTACCTCTTGATGTTGATGAAATCCCTCCACAAAATGCTCTCAAAATCGCCGAAGACCAAGTGGGAAAATGAGGGAAATAAATCTAAGTCCCATAAAAAAAGCTCTTGCGCCAGTCGTAGATGTCACATTTGCGACATCTTGTTCGCAAATGCGACAAAAACCATCACAAATGTGAAGGCTAGCCATCACTACTATGGTCAGAAATGTGACTAAAACTTTGCAAATGCGAAGAGGGGCAAGTTCGCAAAAGCGGCAGGATCTTCGCAAATGCGAAATCCTCAGTGCCTTCCCAACTTCACAAATGCGAAATGTCCCTCGCAAATGCAAACAAAACTTCACATTTGCGATACCTGAGGCACCAGCAAAAAAACCCAGAAAATAGAAGTCCTTTCACCCCTCCGAACGTGTCCGAAACTCACCCGAGCCCCCAGGGCTCCACACCAATCATCCACACAAGTCCTAAAATATCATACGAACTTGCTCGCGCAATCGAACGAATCAGATGCAAAATGAATGAATCAGATAATTTCACGTGCAAGTCTTAAATCACCATACGGAACTATTCCCATGCCCGGAATCCCAAACGGACCTCGATAACACCAAAGTCTACTCCAAACCAAACTTAAAGAACTTGGAAAAACTTCAATGTTCCAACTTCCAATATTAAGTACAGAAACGCTCCGGGTCATCCAAAACCCAATCCGAACACACAGCCAAGTACAAAATCATCATACGAACCTATTGGAGTTGTCAAATCTCTGTTTTGAGGTCGTTTAATCAAAATGTTGACTCAAGTCAAACTTAACCATTATAGGCAACTGTTAAGGAACTAAGTATTTTGATTTCAACCTGAACCCTTCCAAACCCGAACTAACCATCCCCGCAAGTCATAAAAAATTAAAAGCACATACGGGGTGTCTTAATTAGGGGAACATGGATCTAGAAAGGAAAATGACCAGTCGGGTCGTTACATGCTCCGTTTGACTTATCGGGAAATTGAGGTGTTCAGTGGGCGCTATTTAACCCGTATACAGATAGTCCCCTCGTTTCTCAGAGAATAGATTGCCGAAACGATGGGAAATGACAAATTACTCCAGTTCCTTCCTTCGTATGTTACGACGAGGTATCCAAAATGTCCCATCAATTGCATCGTTCTGACTTTGGACACATGTCGCTCATCGGCAGGTCGCCTCCGAATGCGAAGTGTTGGTTATTTCCCTATAAAACCTTCCTCCTTTTTGTCCTTTTTCTACTTTTCGACCAAATCACTACCTTCAAGATTTCTAGCCATCATCAAACCTTCATATCTTCATCCTTGCTCTTCAATTTCCATAGCAATCTCCGGATTACTGTCCAGATTTTCTTCAAATATTCATACTTTGTTCTTCATCTTCAAAACCAGCTTTTCCAAAACTTTGCATTCTTTTCACAAATTTTCAAACACTCCCTCAGATGACAATGGACAAAACATCAAAAATCGTTCCTCAACAAGTTTCCTCTTCATCGTTTCAACTGGCCATTGGTACTAAAGCGGTTACCCCTGAGGTGGTTGCCCTCAAAACGGCTTCCCCTATCGTGGATGCTAACAAACTGGTCGTGGAGCCTCCCTTATCAGGGTTCATTCACAGGGGCTTCTTGATTGCAGATAGCTTTAAAGTCTAGAAGCCCTCGCGCAAACAGGACCGGGGTAAAGGAGTCTCGACGTACATATGTTCTGTGACTGACGATGATATTCCCATAGCTCGTAAGGATTGCAATTGGGAAGGCAAGAACATAGTAGTCCCCGGGCTTGAGGACGTTGTCACTACCCACGTTGAAGGGTACTTAAGTATTTACACTTATCCCTTCACACTGGGCCTGATAGACCCTATCGTTCTAGAATTTTACAAGAGGTACGAGGTATGCCTCGGGAAAATCCACCTGTCGTTATTGAGGATCGTGACCCTCCTCTACTACTTCGTGAACAAGATTGAATCCCGTTGGTTCATAATCGACCACCTGCTTCAATTATACAGTCCCTAGATTTTTCGAGAGGGACTGATCAAGCTTACTCGCCGGACTAGCAAATCCACTTTTCGAGTATCAACGAACACCGAGACCGAGGCTATAAGGGACGCTTTGTCCAAGTGAAGACCGAGGATTTGATCCCCCTGAAATACATGTCATTCTCTGAGAAGTGGAATGTGTCTTGTAAGTGCAACTCCCTCTCTCAACATCAAAAATTCTTCATCTTCCATTTCTATCTTCTCATTCATGTTTGTGGTTGTGCAGCTATCGCCCAGGTTTCGAATGCAGTCCCCTGGTTAAAGGAGTAGATCGATGGCATCTGTACTCAGATGTCGTACTTTGAGTGCACACGATGCGGACTCTCGCAGGGCCGATGGGAGGCCCGTTCTCATGGTAAGGCCTCTTTTTGAGTAGCCAACATTATGTCTTCACCTTTTATTATACTGACTCCTCTTCCTTTTTTTTTATTGCAGGTTAGCCTAAGACTACCAAACTTAGGCCTTCAGAAGGGGATGAAGATGTGACACCGTTCGTTGATCCCTCCGTTGCTGCCACGGAGGGAAAAAATAAGAGGAAGATAAAACCCTCGGGCTCCCCAGGATCCGAGGTGAAGAAACCAAAGAAGCGGGGTGATCCGCAAGCCCAGGAGGGGCTCCAGTTCCCGGGTGCCAGACTGCGACTCCCTTCTCCGGCTTAGGGATGATCCAGAGGATGATTCTATTTTGGTAACCCACGAGAAGACTTCCAAGGACTGGGATGCATCCGAGGGGGATACTCGCGAGATCGACCCCTCTCAAACTCAAAAGACCAACATGGATACCCGGGGTGAAACTTCTCAGGATGACAGTTTTTCTCCAAAGGAAGTGCCCTGCGTAATTGAGATCTATGGGACGCCCTCCTATACTGAGTCTATGCTCGAGGAGTCCCCAATGAGAAAGGAGAAATACAACGTGGGGGGCCAGGGTGCGAAAGATCCCCTTTACTCCTTTTTCGACAGAATGGACTCGTGCGCTTTGGAGGACTTCTCCGTCCTGGGTGACCTGGAAGTTCCGAAGAAAGACACTTCCTCGGAAGCCGACGGGCCGAGCTCGAGATCAAAAATTTTCAATCAGTTCCCCGTTCCGAGTGTGGACCCTGGTCGTAAGAGGTCTATTATATTTACCGTCCCGGAGGATGCCCGGGTTTTGTCAGCTCCTGTGGGGTTAGCTAGTTACCTCCCATGCCTTTTCAATGAGGCGCAGCAGGTGCTGAACTAGGTAAGGCATCATTTCCTTCCATCTATAATTATCTGTGTTTGACGTTTCTCACGTCTTCTTTGCATTTTTTTCAGGCCTTAGTACTTCATCATAAGAGCTCCATTCGGTACCGGGTTGAGGTCAATCAACTCAAGCTCGAGATCAAGGATCTTGCCCAAAAAAGGGATATGTACAAGTTTCTTAGCGAGCAACAAGAGGGGGTCGCCAAGAACCTTTAGGCCGAGCTGGATGCAACTCAGAAAGAGGCATCGTCCTTAAGACAGGATCACGCCGACTTGGTGGAAAGGTAAAGGTTTTCGAAGTTAGAGACGAAGGTCCAGTCGCAGAGGGTAACAACAATACTTTGCAGGTCCAGTAGAAGATCGACCAGATTGGCCAACTCTGTGAGGAGATGGATGAGATCCAAGTGATGGCCGACGGGTGGAAAAACAAGATGGACTTGCTGGCCTCGGAGAAGGAGACCACCCTGGCGAAGCTGTCTTCGATGGAAGTTCACCTTTGGGTGACAAAAGAGAAGGCTGATACACGGGCTCAGCAGAATGAGGACCTCCAAGCATGACTGGGCTCGGTCATTGCTGAACGGTTTCCCTTGGCAAGGAGCTCCAAACAACGAGGTCCAGGTTAGAAGCAACCTCGGCTGACACTGACGAGATGGTGGCCCAATATAAGGCCGATGTTGAAACAGACGAGGCCCCCCTGAAGACTACTGCTAAGTATGTGAGGCGGCTTTCCCGAAGGGAGACACTTGAAGAAATACATGCCCGAGGCTTCGACCTATATGTCGAGATCAAAGAGGCAAAAAGACTCGAGGTTGAGGTCAAGAGGCTAGTTGAACCCTGAGGCGAAGAGGAATCCGAGGGCTCTGAAGAATCCGAAGGTCCCGACGATTCTGATGACGAGTCGGGTTTTGGTGAAGATCATGCTGATAGGCCTTATGATTTTTTTTTTTTTTGGTATCTGGTACATATATTTTGTTGAGGCCATTTTTTTTGGCCTTTGCAAAGATATTCCGGAATATATAAAGTTTTTCCCTTTTGGCAATTTTCAATTCTATTATCTTCAGCATCTTTTTACAATTACAAACATTTCTAATGCCTTAGCACAGAATCAAGCATAGTAATAAGTCATTTTTCGAATGTCTAAACAAGACATTTCCTCGATGAAATTTTTGCTCGAACTTATGGAAACTTGGAGTGACCGTAAATTTCCCCAAGATACTTGTTTAAATTCTTTTATATTATATCTTTGTCGAGGGAAACCTTTGAACAATTTTAGAATTTTGTTGAAGGCCTTATGTGTTGATTACGGGCTTCGGACGTCTCCGAATCATTTTTAGGGTGGTCGTAGCGTTTTAGGTTTAGGCACTACTGTTGATACCCAATTTTTTCTCAAATTATTTTTAAATTTTCATATATACCTTCAAAATCACTTTTTATAATAATTGGTATTTTTTCCCATAATTTTCCATATTCTTATCAATTTATTTTTTTCTAATTTATTCACCACTTTATATTCAATAGTTTTTCATAAAATACATTACAAATAATTTCAAAATATTTCCTAGCTCAATATATCATTTTTAATCCTATCAGGATTAATTATTTCACAAATTAGCCAATTTGGCATTATTTGTCTATAATTACAAAAAAATTGCAATTATAGCCTAATTATACATTTTATGCCATTTTAATTCAATAATTATTTATTTTATATTTTCTATATTAATTAATTACCTTAATTTCACCTATTTAGCCTTAATTTCATTCTACATGATTATTAGCTATTGTTATTAATTATTTATCTAATTTTAATGGGTATTTAACAAATTACCATTCTTTATTTAAATTTTAGCCTAATTAATCCTGGTCCCTAACCCAATTAAATTAATCCAATAACCCAGCCCATACCTAAAATCCTATCCGGCCCAATCCCTCACTCAATCTGAACCGTTGATTAATTCAAATCAACGGTCCAGATCCCCTTATCATAATTAACTTAAGACTACCCTCCCCCCGTCTCTCATTCTCTCCCTCTCACTTCTGAGTTGTCTCTCTCAACTATCTCAACTCTCTCGCGTCCCTTCAACTTCCTCTAGTAGACCTGGCCCTTCCCCGGCCATCGCCTTGCCAGAATCTATGGTGATTCAACCACCTACCAGCCTTATGGCTCCCCTCTGAACGTGTGTCACTGTTTTGAGGTCTTCAAGTGAACCAGAGGCATTCCACTCACCATCTTCGGTCTCATGCCATCTTTCCGGCTATCCATGGCCTTCCGAGTAAGATCTACACTTTCCGGTGGAAACCGATAAAACCTTGAGTTTTTCTCTCCTTTTTGGGTTCTCTCTTCGAAACCCTAACTTCTAAAACTTCCGATATTTATAGATCTATACAAATCTCGAGTTGTTTTGAGATTTTCTTTAAAGGTTCTTTAGTTTCCCCTAAAAACGATTTTGTTTTCCAACTAGGGTTTCTAGAAAACCTTTCTGCAAAAAAACTATTTCCTCGAGTTTAAGTATTCTTCTATGATTCTGTTCATATTTTTAAACGGTTTTTATTAAAACATTTTTTTCATAATTTATTATGTTAAAACTTCAATTTTAACACTATATATCTTAGGTTGGTCTTTCTTTTAATTTGTTATATGTCTTTCTCTCATGAATATGTCCTGAGTTTCCTATGATCTTTTACCCTATTTTGCTCGTTAGAGTTCTTGATTTTGGCTTCTTCTGCTTATGTTGTAGTTGTTCTGTTTAATCCCTCAAAGTTGTTACTGTTTTGTTTAGATCAATCTCTAAATCTATGTGATTTCCTGCTACTATAGCCATTAGGGTTTTGACTCTTTGATCCTCCCTGTTATATCATGTTCGTTTGTTAATTCCTTTAATAATTTACTGTGTGTTAGTATTGAATCCCTGATTCTATGTGATTTTTACTTGAATTTTTGATTCTTTCCCGTTCTGCATAATCTATGTTGATTCTTAAATCAGTACTACTCTTATTTTTTGTTCATCTATACCTCTAAATCTTTACCTTTCCTGCTTGTATTATGCTTATTCAGTGATTCATGTCATGTTCTGTGTAAACCCCTAATTCCGTGTGATTTTACCCTATTTTAATTACTAGGTTTTCTGATTCTCTCCCGTTGTGTGTTTACTCTGCATAATCTATGTTGATTCTTAAATCAGTACTACTCTTATTTGAATCCCTAATTTCCTGTGATTGATTTCCTTTAATTGATTTCCTGTGATAATATTTTTACGACCTTTAATTACTTCTTGCCTTATTACATGACTGATTTTACTATCAATTGATTCTTACAGTAGTTTTTTAATTAAAACCTTATGAACCTGACCCCAATTTCCTACTCTGTGCTTACAATGTTCGAAATCTTTCCTTATTTGTTATACACGATTCCTTTCCTTACTTGTTACCTGTTCTGACCGTTTGAAATTTAATTCTCTTAATTAGGGGAGTACTAGTACTGATTTTGCAACTAATTGATTCTTTGAGTTCCATAATTACTGGGCAGTCTAATTATTACCTTATTTTCACCTAGTTTCAAACTATATATATATATATATACTCTATTCATTCTATGGCAAACAGAGACACACAAACACAACTAATTTGTTCAACTCTCTCTCTCTCACAACTAAAACTTGCTACTTTCTCTATTCTCTCTTCTGTTTGCTACTACTCTAAGTTAGTCGGCTGCAAGCCAAGGCTAACTACTGTGCATCTCCTATCTTCTGCTTTGTGTTACTGCTTTCTTCACTTCACTGGTATGTTCTAGTTCATATTTCATCTCTCAAACCAACATGTTTCTATTACTGATGCAGTTCATTGTGTTTCTAATTTGCTTTTACTTACTATTTGTTGTTCAACATGTAACTAGGATCTTGGATTCCATCTAGCATGTCTTTGTGTACTCCAAATCTGTATTTATGTGAATCTCCATGTTTATGTTGGATACATTAGATTAGAGCATCTTCTCCCTGTCTTAAACTGGTTGGTACTGCCATGTTAGTTTCGTCCTATACCCTGCTGATCCCCTGAACCCTTAGGATCTCTGATTGTTTATGCATGCTCCTACCTGCTACATGTTCAGTACTCTGCACCTATGTGTCCCTCAAACCCCTTTTCCTCTGTTGTGGTTGTTGGATCATTTTGGGTCCTACTGTGATGCTGACTCTGCCTTGGGTATGAGATTGGTGTTCATGTTCTTTCAAATTATTTTCATCAGTTAAACTTTTGTTATATTTCCATTAAGTCTTTCTTCCAAAACTTTTTTCTTACTTAACCTTTTCAAACTATGAGCACTTTCACTCTACTCTTATACCCCTTAAGTTCTGCCCCCTCTGTGTGAGCATTGCCTTGGGACCCTTGAGCTCCCTCTGAACTTTGACACACAAAGGCTGGCCATTCCACACTGCACTTACTCTATCTTGGCTATGAAATCTGGGTCTGAGCACTGCCCGTGATCCCTTGAGATCCTTAGGGAACTCTGACACACCTGGATTATGTGAAAGGTTGTGAATAGAATGGCAATGAGGCATTCTAGAGATTCGGGTCCTATCAATAGGCTCCCTATAGTATAACTTCTTCTTTTCATTATTCAGTTATGTAATTCGTGCAAATGCCTGTAATAATTGTTGTAAACAACTCTTTGGGATGGCTAGTGAAAAGGGAGGGGTAAAAATGCATGCTATAACTATTAGAGGGTAGAATCCATGCTATTAGGTTTTATTCCTTATATGCGCAATAGAAACCAGGCTTAGGACTCATATGTGCAAGATCATGCATTAGAGACCATGTTCCCTAGGTCTTACACTTATTGTTTTCAGCATTTATTGGCATCTCATTTCGAAAGTCCTGTGCTAAAATGTGCTAATAACCCCTACGCTGCCATGTACACTTAGAGATCCTGTTTAGGATAAACAACACTAATAAACCTGTCATGTTTACATCTCTTGGACCATGCTTAAACAATGCAATATTTGTGCATTTAGAGATCGTGTTTAGGCTTCTGATTCTGCATCATTATGCATCTCTGTGCATTAGATACCATGTTTTAGGATTTCATTCGTACTCACTTAACAACACCTAGTCTAACTACTAATGCATGTAAAAGGTATAAAACACTTCACTCAGTTTCTCTAAAACAACTGGCAACAATTTTGTGTTCTGAACAACCTAGAACAGCATGTGTAAGTAATACTTTGCAACAACCCTTCTAATAATTCAGATAATTAGTATACACTGTCCCACGTCTAGGCAGTCTTAGGTAATCAACTTAAAAAATAAAATCAGAACTGTCTTTGTGATCATGTTTAACTGTCAGCATGCTTAAAACCAGTAGGCAAGCCTGATTAAGACTTCTTCTCTGAGTTATGCAATAAATCTGTCTTTGTGTTATCACCTAGATACCATGCTTTTGGATTCTGAATTAATATGGACCTTAGTTGTGTATGAGACATGCTGTTTATGTGTACTGTGTGTGGAAGAATACTTGAGCCTTTATCTGCTTTCTATGTTTTCCTTTATTTGCAGTCCTACTTGTTTTGTTATCTGTCGCCCTAGAATTTTTACCTTTAAAACCTGAGGGTCTGCCTAGCACCTCCCTTTAGGATAGGAGTCCTAATTTCCTCCAGGATTGATAGGAAGGGACGGGTAACAGCATGCAATAGAGGTCGACACCAACACTCATTTTAATAACCTTACGGGGTGGGAAGGGTAGAATATGGATGATGACCGGTGCGCTAATACCACGTGTAGCCCCTCTTCGAGGAGTGATTACCGGGTATTGCATTGATATGATCCATATTATTATAAACCTAAGATACCTTTTATATGCTTAGATTGTAATCTTTTCAAAAGCTAATCTTCTTTACTGTTTTCAAACATCTGCATGCTTAAGACTTAAATCCCCTCTTATTTGAGCCTTTACTTGTTATTTGCTAATTGTACAAATTCACGAAACCATTTGGCCGGGAACCACACTTGTGGATCCTGAGGGGTGCCTAACACCTTCACCTTAGGATAATTTCAAGCCCTTACCCAAATCTCTGGTTAGCATGTAGTTGTAATTGAACCCCTTAGGTACCTAACGCACCGTTAAAATCGATAGGTGGCGACTCTTCAAAATATGCAAATCCATTTTCCAAAAGGAACGAGTTGGCCCAACCAATGTCAAAAACCCGATTCCGTGAGGAAAAAAAGGGGGCACGACAACTACCTAATAGGTTTTGTGCCTTCGGGTTTCGATAACCCGAGCAATCCAAACTTGTCTCGGACAGCAGTCCCCGAGTTGGGGTATCCCTTTGGGCTCGGCTTAGGGTGGCCCTTGGGATCGATAGTTCCCGGGTAGGAATAGCCCTTAGGCTCTATACTTTTAAGAAGCAAAAAATTCTTGTTAGCAAGATAGAAACTTTCTTTCATTTCGGTGCATAACGTACAAGATTGTAAGCGTGTAAAAGCTCGTATTATGGTTGAGGTGGCCTACGCGGGCATGGTTCACTTGACCGTTTGGCCCTTAAAATAAATCCTAACCAACCAAGCCTAGACTGTTCAAGCACAAAGTTTCCTTCCTTGCTAAAAATCTTGACCCGAGGGTGATGGCCCCCAGTATTCGAGGTCGATCTTCAAGAGGGCTCGGATACTGATGATGCAACGATTGACTCTGATTTAAAATCGCTCTTCCACTCTAAGTTAGCACGATCTATTTTTGCCTCATTAAAAACCTTGTCGGAAAACCCATTCGGGAAAAAATCGGTTCAGGGAAAAAGAGTGCAACGCATGCTTTCAGACCTAACAGCTACATTCTCCTTTGCTTGTTTCCTGCATGTGTTAGCCCAATTCATAGTATTAAAATTTTTGAATAAGGTCGTACCCTAGAAGTAGTATCATTTTAAGTGAGTCACGTTCCAGTTGTTTGGTAGATCTACATTGTTTCCTACTTCAAGTTTATATGAACCCTTATCGATAATACAAATGACTCGATATGGTCCTTCCCAATTCGGTCCCAGTTTCTCTTCGTTCAGGTTCTAGGTGTTCAGTGTTACTTTTCCTAACACCAAGTCCCCGACATTGAAGTGTAGGAGGTTGTCTCTTCGATGTAATATCTTTCTATCTGTTGTTTTTGGGCGTCCAACCGGACTAAGGCAGCCTCGCGCCTCTCATCCAATAATTCCAGGCTCGTACTCATGGCCTCATCGTTTGGTCTTTGGTTGCATATCGGAACCTGAGGCTTGGTTCTACCACCTCAACCGGTATTAGTGCTTTGTCACTGTAGACCAATGAAGACGGAGTGGCCCAGGTACTATATTTTGAGGTCGTACGGTATGCCCACAAGACTTCGGGCAAAATTTCCTTCCATTTTCCTTGGGCATCAGTCAACCTTTTCTTAAGATTTTGAAGTATGGTCTTGTTTGTAGATTCCGCATGTCCGTTCCCACTATGGTGATAGGGTATTGACAAGATCTTTTTTATCTTATGGTCCTAAAAACATTTGCTTACCTTGCTACTGATAAACTGCTTCCCGTTATCACACACTATCTTGGTCGGTATACCGAACCGATATATTATGTGGTCCCAAATGAAGTCGATGACTTCTTTTTCCCGGACCTTCTCAAATGCTTGAGCTTCTACCCTCTTAGAGAAATAGTCATTCACAAATAGTATAAAATGAGCCTTACCGGGTGCCCATGGCAGGGGACCGACAATGTCCATTCCCCATTTCATAAAGGGCCAAGGCGAAAGGACCAAATGTGTTAACTCCCTGAGTTGATGGATCATTGGTGCATGCCTCTGAAAATCGTCGCATCTCCATACAAAGTCCTTCGCATCTTTATCCATATCGATCCAGTAATAGCCGACTATGATTATCTTACGAACCAAAGATTCTTCTCCCGAATGGTTTTCGTAGGTGCCTTCGTGAACTTCCCTCAAAACATATTTGGTGTCTCCCAGCCCCAAGCATATGGCGAGAGGGCCATTAAACTTCTCCAGAATAGGGTACCTTTGGATAGGCTAAACCTTGCCGCCATGCGCAGAGCTCTTGATTCTTTAGGATCCGAGGGAAGCTTCCCGGCCTTTAGGTAATCTATATACTTGTTTCTCCAGTACCAAGTTAAGCTTGTAGAGTTTATTTATGCATGGCCTTCCTCCACTACGATTTCATGAGTTGTACGACTATTCCTGATCCGAATTCATCATCATCGACCAATGACCCCAAGTTAGCCAGAGCATCGGCTTCGCTATCTCGGGGCACGTGTTATGGGGTCCATTCCTTGAATCGATGAAGTGTTACCTGTAATTTATCCAAGTATCTTCGCATTCGTTCCTCTTTCACTTCGAATTTCCCATTGACATAAGGATAGAATCACACTTAGCTTTGACCACTTCAGCCCCCATGCTTTTAGCCAATTTGAGACCTGCAATCAAGGCCTCATTCTCGGCCATTGTTAGTCACTTTCACAGTTCTAATAAATTGCATGATTACGTTACCCGAGGGTGGTTTCAACATGATGCTGAGTCTGGACCCCTTTGCGTTCGAGGCACCATCCGTAAAGAGGGTCCAGATTCCCGAAAGTCTCTGAGGCTCACAACAATTCCCTTTCGACTTCGGGTATTAAGGCTGGCGTGAAGTCGACCATGAAGTCTGCCAAAATTTGAGATTTGATGGTGGTTCAAGGTCAATATTTGATATTGTACCCACTAATTTCTACGGCCAATTTGGCCAATTATCCCGAGAGCTCGGGTTTGTGCATTATGTTCCTCAGTGGATAAGAAGTTACGACTTATATGGGATGACACTGAAAATATGGCTTTAACTTTCTGGAGGCACTTAGAAAAGCGAGCGCCAACTTCTCTAGGTGAGGGTACCTTCTTTCGGCCTTGCCTAGAGTCCTGCTAATATAATAGACAAACTGCATACATTATTCGTCCCGAACTAAGACTCCACTTACCGCTATCTAGGATACCGCTAAGTACAGGTATAGCTGCTTATCTGCCTTTCGAGTATGAAGCAAGGGTGGACTGAAAAGGTACCATTTGAGTTCTTCCAAAGCTTGCTGGCACTTCGGGTCCACGAAAAGTTATTCTTCTTCTTCTTCAATAATGAGAAGAACCGATGGCTCTTATCGGAGGACTTTGATATGAACCGACCCAGGGCGACTATGCACCCGGTTAGCCTCTAAATGGCCTTGACATTGTCCAGCACGATGATGTCTTCTATAGCTTTGATTTTGTCAGTATTGATCTCGTTCCCCGGGTTGGGCACCTTGAATCCAAGGAACTTCCCCGACCCGACCCCGAATGCGCATTTCTCCAGATCCAGCTTCTTATTGTATTTTTTCAGTATGTTGAAGGTTTCCTGCAAATTTTCCAAATGGTCCTCTGCTCGCATGGACTTAACTAACATGTTGTCAATTTAAACCTCCATTGATTTTCCTATTTTTTCGTCGAACATCTAGTTTACTAGGTGTTGATAAGTGGCATTAGCATTTTTTAGTCCGAACGGCATTATGTTATAACAATATGTGCCAAATTTAGTGATGAATGAAGATTTTTCTTGATGGCCCGGGTCCATCTGGATTTGGTTGTACCCGGAATAGGTGTCGAGAAAGCTAAGTATTTTGTGCCCGGTCGTTGCGTCGATCATGCGATCGATATTAGGCAAGGGAAAGGAAACCCCGGGGCACGCCTTATTCAAGTCTTTGTAATCTACACATATTGTTAATTTATTTCCCTTTTTAGGCACTACTACTACTACGTTATCCAACCAATCCAGATACTTAACTTCCCAAATGGAACCTATTTTAACAAGTTTGGATACCTCGTCTTTGATGAACGCATGCTTGACTTCGGACTGAGGCCTCCTTTTCTGTTTAACCGGGTGGAAATCCACTTTGGGTTCAAGCTTAGCTTATGAGTGGTCACTTCTGGTGGGATCCCTGTCATATCTAGATGGGACTAAGAAAAACAATCCAAATTAGCTATAAGTAATTTAATGAGTTTTTTTCTGAGATGGGAAGTCAACCCCGTGCCTAGGTATACCTTCCGATCAGGTAAATGTTCGATCAATATGACTTGATCCAACTCCTCGACCGTTGACTTGGTGTCATCGGAATCATCAGGGGCAATGAACGACCTAGGAACTCTGTAATCATCATCCTCGCCAGCCTCTTACTTCTCCGGATCGGTCAGGGCAGGTGTCAGTGATTTTTATTTAGTTTTTTCCTTCCTAACCGATCCCGGGCTCATTGATGTCGAGAATGCGGACATCGGGATCACCTCATCGATTGCGAACATCTCTTTTATAGATGTTTGTTCTCCGTAAAATGTCTTGATCCCTCCCGGTGTGGTGAACTTCAACGTCTGGTGTAGTGTTCAAGGTATTGCCCTCATGTTGTGAATTCCAGGCCATCCAAATAGAGTGTTATACCTCATATCACCTTCGATGACGTAGAACTTTGTTTCCTGAATGGTTCGGCAGTGTTCACTGGCAGGGTTATATCCTCATTAGTAGTTTCACATGCCATGTTGAATCTGTTTAAGACCCGGACTGCAAGCAACATTTGGTGTTGTAGACCCAAATGCTCTACGACCCTCGATCTGATGATATTGGCCAAGCTACTTGGATCAATCAACACACGCTTAACTCGAGATTTATCTATGATTACTTAAATTACCAGTGCATCGTTATGCGGTTGCACGATGCCTTCAGTGTCTTCATCGTTGAAAGAGATGGTCCCCTACGACATATAATCTCGGGTTCATTTTTCCCTTGTAATGGACACCTTAGTACGCTTCAGCATTGGCCCCTGGGGGATGTCGACTCCACCGATGATCATGTTGATGACGTGTTGAGGTTCCTCTAGCTCGGTCTGCTTGTTGGTGTAATGACTCGACCAGTCATTTTGAGCTCTAGCACGCCGTTTGGCAGTTTGAGACCATGAGTAGCTTCACTTCAGGTATTATGACTTGTACGTGTGGTCGGAATTGATTTTCGGAAAGTTCGGAGTTGATTTAGAGAGAAAATTCTCATTTCAGAAGCTTTAAGTTGGCAGAATTCACTAAGGTTTTATTTTTGAGTAAACAACTTCAGAATCGGGATTTGAAATTTCCAACAATTCGTATGATGATTTTGGACTTGGGCGTACGTCTGGATCAGGTTTTGGATGATCAGGGAGTGTTTCAGCGCATATTGTGGAAAGTTGGCATTTTGGAAGGATTTCCTAAATTTGGGTTGAAGTGCATTTCAATATTTTCGATGTCCGGTTGAGATTCCGAGCCTGAGAATAGATCTGTATAGTGATTCTAGTCTTAGGCGTGCGTCCAGATTTGGATTCGAAGGTCCTAGGGTAAATTGGAGCATTTCGGATGAAGTTGGAAAAATTAAAGTTTGGAAGGGTGAGAGGTTTGACCAAGAGTTGAATTTGGTGATATCGGGGTCGGAATACAATTCCGAGAGTTGGAATAGCTTCGTTGGGTAATTCGGTACTTGCTTGCAAAATTTGGTGTCATTTGGAGTTGATTTGATATGCTTTGGACGCTTGGTTGCGATTCTAGAAGTTCTTGAAGTTTATTGTGATTTTGATGCATTTTGGCATCTGATTTGTAGTTCTAGAGGTTATTTTGGTGTTTTTATCGTGCGATCAAGTTTTTTTTGTGTTACGAGACTTGTTGGTATGTTCGTACGAGGTCTCGAGTGGCTTGGGTGAGTTTTGGATAGGTTTAGGTTGTGTTGCGCTTGTTTGGGATGTTTTGTCGTCGTTTCTTCAAGAATAAATGGTACCACACTAATAAAATGAGATCCAAACTCATTTTTATTGAACCATTAGATTCTTGTCATAATTACGGAGCCATAGCAAAAAAAATCATCGAATTTGGACATCGTGTGAGGGAGTTATGCTCATTTCCGTGTCGGGGAGACTGCTGGTTTCTGGTGTGGTCACAATTGCGAACATCTCAATCGCAATTGCGAACTTTTTGTCGCAAATGCGACCTTTTCCAGCCCTGTTCTTGTTCGCAATTGCGAAGGATTCTTCGCTTTTGCGACGGTTTGCAATTGCGAACCCTGGATCGCAAATGCGACATTTGCAGCTTGTTTTCAGTTGTGTAATTCGGATTTTTGCTTCATTTTATCATATTTTGAACCCTAGGTCCAAGAATGGGCAATTTTGAGAGAGGATTTTCGTATCAAATCATTGGGTAAGTGCTTCTAACCAATATTCAATTTTTATATTTTGTGACTATACCTTAGATTTAACATCAAAATTCATGAAAATCTAAAGGGAAATTTGGGGGAAATTGCAAAAATTTTCAAAATGTAAAATGATGATTTGAAGGACGAATTGGTATCAGAATTTGATAATTTTGGTATGGTTGAACTTGTATCGGAATGGGTGTTCGGGTTTTGTAAATTTTATCGCGTTCCGAAGTGCGGGCCTGGGGAGTTGACTTTTGTTGACTTTTTACAAGTTGTATAAGGATCATAGCTTTGTTAATTGAAATTGTTTTCTCTTGCATTATTTGATGTATTTAAGTCGTCTTTGGCTAGATTGAGTTGACCGGTGGTGAATTGGTAAAGGAAAAGCTAAATTGAGTATTGAGTTGGCCGAATTGAGGTAAGTCTCTTGTCTAACTCTGTGAGGGGGAAACTACCCCTAGGTGATATATTTAATATGTGTAACTCGTTGCGGGGGCTACGTACATACGAGGTGACGAGAGTCCGTACATAGTTAGACTCATGTTATTGTCCAGGTAGACTTAGGTTCACACCATGCTATACTTGCACTATAGAGAATATCTTTGCTCGCTTAAATTCTTTATTTCGCATTATGACTTGAAACTAGACACGCGTAGAGTGATAGACTCGCTATTGTAGAGACTTCACAAGCTTCATGATTAGTCATGTAACAATTGTACTCCTCTTATGAAATTGCTTCCGTATATATATATATATATATATATATATATATATATATATATGTGTGTGTGTGTGTGTGTGTGTGTGTGTGTGTGTGTGTGTTTCATTGAAAGGTTTTTCGTTATATAACTCACACGTTTATTCGTGAGTGGGGGTCAAGGACCCGTTAAAGCTTCTTATTCTAATGGGATCGGGTTGTTCGCCTCTGCAGGATTTATGTACTACATTCTAATGGGATCGGGTCGTTCGCCTCGGCAGGATTTATGTACCACACTCTCATGGAAGCGGCCCGTTCGCCTCGCCAATTTAATAGATGCATCTACGGTTCGTGTCGTTCGACCCTCGGCAGTGTACAGATTATGATGGAATCGCGCCGTACGCCTCGGCATTTCTATAAAAATATCCTCATGAATTCATGCGTAATATTTGGCCATAAGCCAGTGTATCTGTGAGTTATTTTTTCCTGGTTTGAAGTATAACGACCCATTATGGTGAGGTCCACTATATATACATATATATGCTCCGTGTTAGGAGGAATTTGCTAATTGAGATCTTGAGCCTATTGTAAATATGGGAATCGTACTACGTATTATTACTTGTCTATTTCATTTATTTACTCTGCCTCATATTCTTTTACCTCTTTACTGTACTTGATGCTATTGGGCCTCTAGTGAGTGTCGATGTCGACCTCTCGTCACTACTCCTCCGGGGTTAGGTAGATACTTACTGGGTACACGTTGATTTACGTACTCATACTAAACTTGCTGCACATTTTTTTGCAGGTACATTATGTCTGGTGGTCCTTTGGGCGCGGAGGCGCAGATGATGCGGAGACTTACCGCGAGCTGCATTTCATATTATGATCCACAGCCGGCAGAGTCTCCTTCAGAGTTATTTATATTTTTCCTGTCTAGTTTGTGTCCTGGACAGATGTTGTATTTTATTTTACTTCTTAATTGACGCTCATGTACTTGTGACACCGAGTTAGGGGTGCTTACGGGTTATTCATCATTGTAATTCGAGAAATACTATCATTCACTTTGAAAATCCCATTTTGTATTATGTAATTAAATAAAAATTATGATTTCAAATACTAATATGTGTAATCAATATAATCCTCTATTGTTGGCTTGTTCGATAGTAGTGTTAGGCGTCATTACGACCTTTAATGGATTTTGGGTCGTGACATTCGGAGCCCCTATTCGTGAAGTGCTTTTTGGCTCGATCACTCAGAAATTCCCGGAGGTGTCCGTTATTGAATAACTGGTCCACTTCTTCCATTAGTTGACGGCAGTCTTCAATATTGTGGTCGTGAGTTCCATGATACTTACACATCAGGTTAGGGTCTCTTTGGGCAGGATCAGACTGTAATAGCCGAGGCCACTTGGTATCTTTGATGCGTCCGATGGTTGATACGATGCTAGCAGCATCGATGCTGAAGTTGTATTCCGATAACTTCGGTGCCTCCCTGGCCCCGATTGGCCTGTCGAAACCGTTTTTGCTCATGAGTCCCCGGCTAATACGACCTCCATCGCTTCTTTTTTCATTCCCCGCAGGGTTACGTCCGGATCCGCTACCCTTTCTAGCTCCATTATATGGTTGATACCGATCTCTTCTTGGTCTTAGTTCAGGATCGACAACTCTTTTAGACCTGTCATTAGTTCTGATGGGATAAACAGGTCCAGAGGGGGCCCCGAGCTGATCATCCTCGACTCTGATTTTCGATTGGTACTTGTTATGGATGTCAGCCCCAAGTTACCGCCGGGTACTCTATCAAATTCTGTTTCAGCTGCTGTGAAGCCAAGGAGCTTTGAGGGTTGAGTCCTTGAGTGAATTATCGAACTGCCCAATCGTCCGCAACCAGGGGCAGGTCCATCCTTTCCATTTTAAACCTCGATACGAATTCCTTAAGCATTTCATTATCTCTTTGTTTCACTTTAAAGAGGTCCAATTTTTTTGTCTCGACTTTGATGGCCCCGGCATGAGATTTTACAAAGGCATCTGCAAGCATTGCAAACGAATCAATGGAATTAGGGGGCATGTTGTGATACCATATCATTGCTCCTTTAGACAGGGTTTCTCCGAACTTATTCAGCAGAACCGACTCGATTTCGTTATCTTCTAAGTCATTCCCCTTGATCCAACACATGTAGGTCACATGTTCATTTGGATCTGTGGTCCCATTATACTTTAAAATTTTGGGTATACGAAACTTCTTGGGGATCGATTTCGGAGCTACGCTCGGAGGAAAAGGTTTTTGACCAAATTTCTTGGAATCCAGGCCTTTCAATATCGGGGGCACTCCTGGGATTTGATCAACCCTAGAGTTATATGTCTCCACTTTGTTGTCGTTAGCTTCGATTTTCTTTTCTCCTGATTCCACCCGATTTTTCAGTTCCTCAAGCATCTTTATTATCTCGGGGTTGTCCCGGTTCAACTTCACCTAGCCTTTCTGTGGCTGGTTCATTTATGCGGGTGTTTTCCCGGGATGGTTCGGACTCAACTCTGCTAGGGGCACGACTTTGGTCCTGCAACTGGGTTATTGCTGCTTGTTGAGCCTATAACAATTCTAAAATCACCCGTAAATTGATCTCATCACCTTTGCCTTCGTGTGTACTCTGAGCTATCGATTGGGCTCCCCGCGAATGATGTTTTCGGGATTAGTAGGCAAGTTTGCGTCGATAGCTACATGTGAGTTAGCATCGATCGGGTCCGAGACTGGAACTCCATTTGGGTCAACAGGAGACACCTCGTTGTTGGGCGCTACATTGTTGTTCTCGCCATGGTGGCCAGACTCAGCGTCAACATTCAAATGAGCAGATTGAGAATTCGACATTTTTAGTTTGACCTGAAATCAAAATCTAAAAGAACAAGTGTAAAATAGAGTTCGTTATGGAAATTTGTATCAAATTACCATATTATCCATATCCCCACGGTATTCGCCAAATTACCCTAAAAATAAATTACAATTAAATTTATATGTGGTTTTAAGTATGTATGAATTAATTAAATACAAGTGATTAATGAAGTTAGATTAAGCGAATGAAAGACGTAATAGATGGCCAAACCAATGATAAGGATGATTCCGATCTCGGTTGATGGCTCGATGAGTAACATGCCCTCAATTCCAAGTTTATACTTATGAAGAACTTAAGAACAAAAAAACGAACTGTGAAGAACAAAGAGAATTGAAATAAATTGCCTTGATATACGTGTTACAATGTATCCCATGAATAATAACCTTCTCCTATATAGTAGGGGAGTTTTACCCTAAGTACAATTCTAAGAAAGGTTAAAATCTTCTGTTTCGCTAATCACGCTAATCACTAATTTTCTACCGATACGGGCCGATATCACGCTGTAATATCTTGTTGGGCACGGACATCATGACCCTTGGTTAGTCGTGTGCAGTTGTTTGGTAATGCTCTCCGAAGTATTGATCCTCGAACCGGACCCGGAGGATATGGCACTGATACCACCAGGGGCATGTGTTTTTCCCGAGCCCCGATATGAGGGGCTCCTCGCTGACTTCGATTCATTACGGTCACGTTCCTGCTCCATTTGACTTACCGAAAAATCGAGGTGTTCAGTGGATCCGATTTTACCCATATACAATACCGAACATCGAATAAAAAAGCACACAAAAAATCTCAATTTGCAATTATATGAGGATTACTGACTTGTTCGGGAGCTTTTAGGATGATATGACCATTTACAATTTGAATTAAGTAAATATCCCTCCCCATTAGGGATGGCAATAGGGCGGGACGGATGGGGGTTGGACGGGTTTTGTTTGATGTGGGGCGAGGCGGGTTTACTTTTATGCGGGTGCGGGGCGGGGCGGGCGGAGCGGGACGGATTAAAACAGTTTTTAAAATTTTTAAAACGAGGCGGGGCGGGTTGTGGGTTCAATATGGGGCAACTTTGAATTTAGCTTTTTTGAAACAAAGCAATCATTTCGACTACAATTTCACATTATTCTTCACTAGTACGAATACTATTTTGATTTACAATTAACCAATTTGCATAAGTTTTACCAAAATAGTAACCCATTTATTTTGGAAGATCAGCGCAATACTCTCTCAATTTATGTTTATGTGATTCTATTAAACTCTCCATTTTATAAAATAATAAAATGCCTTTCAGAAAAAAAGAATTAAAGAAAAAAGAAAAAAAAATTAAGTGGGGCGGGGGGGCAGGTCCAAGAGTATTGCCATCCCTACTACCCATTTTAATATTTTCTTTTTCAATTACTTCTCTTATATTTCCTATGTGGCAATATAAAATCCTACCTTTGCAAACTCGAAATATTGAAGGACCTGTTTGTAAACAAAAACTATTTTTTTTTTCCTTCACAATAGGAAAACCTTACTGAAGACAAAACTCGTCCTCTTTGTTTGGAAACCCTTCATGTCGATTTCAACGGGAAAAGAGTATTGCCTTCTAAATTCTCTATTTTCTGGTGTTTTCTAGTCTTTTTTGCTCTACTCTATTCTAAGATCCCCATTATTTCTTGTTATTCTATTGCTTTTTAAAATCCACTTTTTTTTTGTCAATCAAATTACAAGAGATGACGACGGAAGCTATTCTCAATGATACTTCTTCTGGGTAGGGGTCTAATAAAGATGAGGTTGAGTCACAGGAAGGTGACAAGGAAAAACCAGAGTAGGAGAATGACGATGAACAAGCAATGAAAGATGACTATAAGGATGAGTCAGAGAAGGATAGTGCAGAAGAGGAAACTGACGAGGAACAAACAACGGAAGATGACGATGGGGACGAGTCAGAGAAGGATGGTGCAGAAGAGGTGGAAGTGACGGATGAGCAAGAATTTGCTGCTCGAAACACAAAGAATATCGAAGCTGGAAAAATGAGGTAATTCTATTTTTTTGTTCCACTCTCGCATTATTTGTTTGTAATTATACTTAATTAGTTACGTGGCTAATTTACAGCGCAGGGACTCGTGATTATTCTTTTCCATTTGTATTTTACATTTGAAGTTAATAATATCTCAAATGTTTAAATGTCTTAAATTGCTAATGATCATTATATATATATATATATATATATAGCGTATGCTTATTCTAACATCTCTTGTGTTTAAAGTTAATGATCTTTTATATTTTGGTTTAAGATCTCTTATATAACAAGTTTAAAGTTTATATATGATCTCTTATGTTTATTCTAGTATCTATTGTGTTTAAAGTTGATGATCTCTTATGTTTTGCTGTAAGATCTCTTATATAACTGGTTTTAAGTTTATATATGATCGCTTATGTTTTGCTATAAGATCTCTTATATAACTAGTTTAAAGTTTTTGCTAAATTACTGTTTTAAAGTTTTTACTGTAACTAGTTAAAAGTTTTTGCTAATGTGCAATTGAATATGTAGGAAAACTTGTATGATGATCCACCTGCACCTGTGAAGTTGAGATACAATCTTAAAACAATTCAAGACAAAACTAGTAATTTTCTGGGTAGAGCGACAGTTAGGTGTAAAATGAATTTTACTATAGAGAGTTCGAAAAATTCTATTATTTGGTCGAAACCCAATGTTGTACGTCCTTTTTTTTTTACTTAAAGTCTGTCTAGATTTATGACATATATGTTGATTGCTGGATAAATTGCTATAACGGCCTCTTGTGTCATTATTTGTTGTTAAGAGAAATTAAGACAATGAAAAAAATGAGATGTTATTTTTGATTCGCAAGAAACCTATCCGCTTTGGGATGAAGGAATTTTGCCTTGTTACTGATTAAAGTGTGGCCCTTGTCTAAGTGAGATCCAGTCAATGCAAGTATACCATGATGGTTGGAATTTTGTAAAAAAAAGCGAAAAAATATTGTTCTTCAATAGAGAGGTTAGAGGGGGAAAATGAGAAAAAATAGTTTGGTTGGTGAAGATCTTTTACAAGTTATGAGATCTAGAACAAAGACATTCACCGCAACAAAGAAACAAGGTATTGTTGCCTTATATATCTCAAAATATCACTATTCACTCTCTCGCACTAAAATAATTTGCCATATCATTTAACATACTTATTTATACAAGAATAACCCATTTTTTAACGCACAACAATTCGATGCAAGATCTAAAATATATGTTAAATGTGAAATAAGTTAAATAGATGCTAGAGGTGAGAGCAAACACGTATAAAAATCATCTTAGACCTATATTCCATTTGACTAGACATGGTTACTAAAATTCACTCGTTGGTTTCTGTACTGTTCAGGCTATTCCTGACTAATTTTTAACTTTGTTAAGTAAGAATCTATCGAATCCAATCATTTGTTGAATCAAAAAGGGATCCAAATTAGTATAGGAAGGTACATTTGGTGTCTCCATTCCTTGTATTCTTTGGGGAAATTCTAAGCTTTTAACTCTGAACAAAGGCTTTTAGTGAAGATACAAGTAAAATTTTGAGAAAATTCCGGCAACAGTTTGAGATGTATCATACCTCCAATACAAAGACATATCTCAACTCTCTCTGTGTCAGATTCTCTCTGTTTCCTTCTGGCTAAACTCACTATTCCTTGAGAGAACAATAGCTCTTGGAGCTAGAGTGGGAGCGGAGCTACAGTTCTGTCTATGAGTACCGTCAAACCCAATAACTTTCGCCCAAATATTGTATTTATGTCTCAAAATCCATTTATATGTATAAATAATTTGTCCAAAACTCGGTAAGCTACTAAATTCAAAATCCTAGTTTCACCTTAACCTTGAAAGGGTTAATCACACTATGAGATAGAATCTAGGCTATGCATGGTTAAGATTACCTAAGAACACCACACCAATCTGCAATGAGGAGAGGGAAAATATGTACCTCGGATATAGAACTGAGATTTATATTTGGCAACACTTTCAACATAAACCTGTAAAAAAAAATTATAAAAAGAGCCTGCAGACTGAGGCAGCACAAACAGGGTATCTACCAACCTATGACCTAACCATAAAGAATTGCGATTCACTACATTTTTCAACTGTAATACCTAACCTAGGAAAACAGCATATACAGTTAAAAGGTATACAGTATTTACAAGACGGTTGGTTACCCGAAATAACACAAAGGAATAAAGAATGGAAGTACTGCAAAAACTCATTGCTGCTTTTTCCTCATTGTACGGTGTAATTGACATGACCATGCAGCCAAAAATATCACAAGGCCAATGCCCGTGCATGTCCAGAAAACTACTAACCAATTAGGCATGGGGTCCGGAAATAATCCTGAAAGATGGCAGAAAGGAATGAGATTAACTGTGAATACACAAACTAATGAGATACATCACAATTTAGAATTCAGAATGGAGTTGAGCGCTGACCATGTCCAAACTTGACGCAGATTAGGAGTTCAACAATGCAGATAGCTAGTGCAAGCCAGCAAAATGCTCCCACCTTTTTCACAGGTTTCCTGTTTATAATGTGGAGTACGGGGAAAAAAGTGAAGCACATAGAAAACAGACGTCAGGCAACGAGTACACTACAATTCATAATTCTTGTGATAAAATAGTAGGATTTACCTGTCCTGTAGGTAATTATTATATTCCCGAATTGTTGGTATTGCAAGTAACCACCACAGAACCAACCTATACACTATCAGAGGGTTTCTGGGAGGAATCCAAAGGCAGAACTTCAAAAAGAACGTATTCAGTTCTACGGTTAAGAACACCACACAGAGACTGAGAACTTGAAGGAATCGCCAAGGACCAAGGAGGGGATGCCATTCATCTTTATCCCAATGTGCTGGAGTAAATTGGCCAAGTGTTCGCTTGACCTGCAAAACCAAAAGGAAGCTATATATGTCTAACGAAAAACACTCATACAGCTGTCAAGACAAAAATTCATATTCCTCCTAAGAAATTTGGAAGAACTGTAGCGCTGAAGTCAGATATAAAATATGCCAGAACATAGATTTAGTGAAACAACCTGACTCAACATACAATAACTGACTCAAATACTTTATAGTGCCAGCTTTTTGCCCAAAGCTCCAAGCTCCAGGAACCCAACTAGAACTATTAGTACAGTTAAGTTAAAATCATTCAACCAATTAGTCAACTACACCTTAACTCCCAACTCCAAACTAGGTGGTGAATTAATTTGAAGTACATAACATGAGTAACTGGGTGTGATGCATTGTCGAAGATGTTGATCCAAAATTCAACAAGAAGAAATTGAAAGGCAGGGTGCAGATCACATATACGTGCATAACACCCTGCGGAGAGTTATACAATTAAATCCAATCCTCTTTATATTGATGCTCGATCAAGTAATATCTATATTTCGCTTCGAGTATCCTATGAAGTACGATTAAATAATACCATAGGTTGAGGATTACGTGGTCCCTCACTGATTTGAGAAAGATGGACACAAAGTAATCACCAGGTACCGACAAATTTTCCTTGGACAACTTGTGTTCTAACTCATGATGGATGCCAACTACTCAACCCCAACAATCACAATCACAATCACCTATCCTTTAGGGGTGATATATTTCCATTATATTTGTAGTTAACAGTCAGGGATCATTCCCTCGGAATGAAGGACAATTACAGGGTGAAAAGGCTATCACCAACCATGAGCAAATTCCACCGAGTTTCAAACCGTGTCACTGCCTCACTGGTTCTCGGGATTTCTCGGTTATAAAAAGAAACATTCTCTCAGAAATATTTGAAAACTCCACTAGCCAAAATGAACAATAGCAATTAGTCTACACAGTTAGTTGCAGTTATGGAGTTCACACTGAATCCACATGAGACATTTATCAACAAACTGCTCAAATGTTGCAGTATTACGATGTCTCAACACCAAACACATTAAATAAACTGTATGAGACACTTATAATGTCAATTATTTAAGCATTATATGATAACACTCAAACCAGACAGACTTTTACAATCAATGTATACAGTTGAAGGGACAAACCTTGCCTATAATATTTGGCTGCCGGCTTATACCAACCCATTCATATGTTCTCCCATCAAAATATCGAACAGTACGCATTCCAGCCCAGATGCCTAAAGGAAACCAGAAAGGTAAAGTTTTAGTATATTTTATCAATCTAAAGAACAAGTCAAAAGAATATAAGCTAGCTATGGAGAGAATAAAGTTTAATTGTTTCTAGTAACAACCCCTTGTAATTTCACTTAACATGCAAGTATCATATTGAAGCATGTTAGTGAAATAACACTTAAGAAGACTGGACACCAACTGGCATCACAACTTTCTTTTACATAATTTTTCTCTAATCTTCAGACTGGTCCTTGAAATTTGGCTACACGAATGACAGTAAATGTGCCAACTGATACACAGTTCAATAACATTGTCCATAGTATAATCACATCATTGCTCGGATGTGGCATGTCCTTTATGGCTTGTTCTGATGGTATATATGTTATATACAACAGCATCCACACACAATAATGTATAAATATATTTAAATCATCCCTAAATTGTTCTGTCTAAAATGTATGTACTAATATAGTAGCGAGATACTAAATATTCATCAGAAAAATAATGGTCATCAATTAAGATAAGCATGTCCAAATATGACCATCTCATAACAGCCCAAGAGAATGGCTTCAAATTTCTCACCAAACCAGTTGCAGATCAATATATCCAGAATAATGCTGTCCCACCAGCACTCGTTGAAGTTTGGTAACATGTGACGGAAAGTAAGCTGAAAATAGCAGTGTAAAGACAAGTTATAATAAAGGAAAATAATCAGTTAACTTGCCTAAAATGGTCGTATTTAAAATTAAAAAGCCGGAGCTTAAAGCATTTGAAAGAAGCCATAGAGGCTCTGACCTCCATCAACTCGAACCCAATTGATAAGACCCATAAAAGGGGCTGATTACGTATCATTATGGCCTTGCCCCACCACCCTAATATGTGAGCCAGAACAAACTCATCGAATAATGTGTCCTACAAAGTAAATACACCGCTCAGATATGTTTGAAGTCCAGACTATTACTTTTAGCAGGCTCAATGTATACATGCAGAACAAAACTAATAAACAAAATAAAATTGAGGAGGTAAAAAGTAGTGCAAAGAGAAATCATACATAGACATTCTTAAACCTGTTCGTGGGATTTTCAGGTACATAGAGTCTGCAATCAGCACCATAAGATCTTTCAGGAAGTTCTGCATAGCATGTCCAATTGATCTTAGCTAAGCCACAAAGCTAAACATGCAAAACATATGAACAGAACGGACCTGGATGAACTGAACCACAAAATTTTCTACGAGTAGATCAAAATCCTTACCAATACCAAGATCAGGATGCAGATATCTCATAAACTGACGAGCATCATCGCGCCTCTGAGAAAAGAAAGGAACAGAGTTTTCATATTCACAATTTAATTAAATGGCTGCACCAACACATGAATAAATATAATAAGAAAACAGAGATGTAAGAAACTAAAGCTACTGATCGATTAACGCAACGGGTAATAAGAAACAACATCTGCTTACCAACCCACCTGAAAAAGTAAAAATGTCAAAGCAACAAGATAAATGACAGCCATTCCATGAACCAGGCGCCAAATGGCAGGATGTGGTCTAATAAGTACCCTGTAAGAAAGAACTGAAAAAATTAAGTGGGTAGAAAGCTATTGCCACAAACTCCAAATAAATTTGCTCTTTGAGGTCCACAAGGAGAAAATAAGGTGAATTCTCAACCACACATTCAAAGCCAGAGGAAACTAAAAAGTCGAGTTACTTTAGAATTACATGGTAGAAAAATTCCAACTTCAAGTTCAAAGAAGAAAATAAATTTAAGAACACGACTTCCTGGACTCGCCTAGTTGAGAACTGAGTAAAAGAAGCTCCATAAAGAATCCTGTCAAAATGAAGAGAGAATATCACCCAAAAAATTTTACATGTGCTCCTGGATCAGAATTTGGCGGGTAAATCCTTTCACTGCTCGCGTGGTGAACAATACAGACATTTATGCCAGTAATAACCATTAACTCAACTTTTTTAGGCTATAGAAACACCCAAACAGTCTTAACACAAAAATACCCAAAAAAAACAAACCGTTCATTCTTAGACAAATAAAATGTGAAAACAACTTACGTTGAGGGGGCTTGCAGCAAAGAGTAGGCAAGATAAACAGCAACCATTGCCCAAATGCCCCTAACAGATGAAGGGAAAAAAAGAATTACTTCAATTTCTCACACATGATTAAGAAAAACAATTGGATAAAAATGTACTTAAAATGGCAAACCTTTTCACAGAAGTAGAAACGTCACTGGATGAAGTGCTTTGTGGATCAAGAGCTCCACTTGCCCAGCTGCAATAGTGATGACATAAGCAAGTCAGAACATACACATATAAACTCATTTCCAACATCAAATCACATTAGCTTTCAAAATGTGAGAATGCACGGGAGAAAAATCTATTTTTTAACTACGATACAATGAGCCCTATATATAAGACATATTCTACTCCTACTGCATATGAGACTAGGACATATTCTACTCCTACTGCATATGGGACTAGGACATATTCTACTCCTACTGCATATAGGACTAGGACTATTTACACATAACTATCTAACACTGTCCCTCAAGCTGGTGCATACAAATTATATGTACCGAGCTTGTTACATATGTAACTAATACGAGGACCAATGAGTGACTTTGTGAAAATATCAGCAAGCGAATCATTTGACATACAAGGCCGCTAGACTTCCCCTGAGCAACAAAATCAAGTGGTTGCTGATAGCCTGATAAGCAGAAGTTGGCTGAAAGGCTGCCGGAAAAATTATAAAATAGGTTCTAAAACACCACTAGACAACAAGAACTTTTCTGAAAATTACTGTTCACGCCAGAAAAGCGCATTGTTCATACCGGAAAAAATAAAAGTTGTCAGAATTTGATGTAATTTATATTGGCAGGCTCGGAATCACTGGACGAGTAAGTTGTCCTTAAGAAGTTTTGCCAGAAAGTGGCTGGAATGGCTTACACACGCCAGAAAAGTTATTGCAGCTTGCCAGAACCCTAGTTCTGGCGGCACGTGAAGGCGCGTGAGGGACTTTCGCCGGAGCAATTGACTCGGGTTTTGTCGCCTGACTTTTCCGAATAAGATGGTAGTATTGGTTTTACCACAACAATTACCGATGAGGAGGTAACGCAAATCAATCTTGAGTTGTCAACCGAAAAAACGTACGATGACTGACCTTTCTAATTCGATGGGACTAGAATTTTTGAGGTTTGGTCGCACAAGGGTTTCAGCTCTGATGGTGGTACTGGTATATGCACAGTACCGCTTAGCAGTGATGAACCCTGGGAACAAGACGAAGTTGCCGGAAAATTGCACAACGATGAGATCTTTCTTCCCGGATGTCGCTGGAATGACGCACAATGATAATTTTCTCACTGTAGCTCTGATACCATGTGAGAATGCACGGGAGAAAAATCTATTTTTTAACTACGATACAATGAGCCCTATATATAAGACATATTCTACTCCTACTGCATATGAGACTAGGACATATTCTACTCCTACTGCATATGGGACTAGGACATATTCTACTCCTACTGCATATAGGACTAGGACTATTTACACATAACTATCTAACACAAAAGTTAGGAAATTCTAGTATATAGTGAACAAGAAATGGATAAAGCATCAATAACCAGTAAGAAAGGATTCATAGCCCAAGTGTGCTATATGTTTTAGCTGTATCACAACATCACTCAATAATACGCCCAAGTGTGCTTTCAAAAGTTAGGAAATCCTAGTATATAGTGAACAAGAAATGGATAAAGCATCAATAACCAGTAAGAAAGGATTCATAGCCCAAGTGTGCTATATGGTTTGGCTGTATCACAACATTACTCAATAATACGCCAGAGCAACTGCGCTTTTTCTCTTTTTCAGAATTTGGTAAAGAAAGAGTTAAATATGACAAAACACCCTTATATTTTCCTGTAGAAGAGAATTACCAAATGACTAATCAAAGAAAAGAGGAAAAGTTAACAATTTTTCCTGTGTCTTTGACATGTCATATGCTGTGCTCAGGAGGTCATCTTGATTTAATTACCAAGATGTACACTAAAAGAAGAAGAAATAGACAATAGTGTCAACAAAGTGATCAGATCCCTGAAATGGAATTATGGAATGAAAATTGGCAGTCAGATTTCAGAAGCCGAGGACCACATCACAAGATTGACACAACTATATCCACCATGAATCTTTAGATCAACAATTTGATAGACTTATCAAGAAGTGTTTAGCTACACTCTTTGTGGAACGGTCTTATCAAAGCTTTCTCTTTAACCAATCAAGCAACAGATGGAATGAAAGAAAGAAAAAGTAGCTCCGCAGCTCGACCAAAAAAAGATAGACCGCCACTGATTCTTCAATCCCTGGTCTTGGCCAAAGATATACCCGGCATACCAAGACTAAGATGAATCATCTCAATTGCCTAATCCCTAAACTAAATAG
Organism: Nicotiana knightiana; assembly: GCA_005239525.1. NCBI lineage: Eukaryota > Viridiplantae > Streptophyta > Magnoliopsida > Solanales > Solanaceae > Nicotiana > Nicotiana knightiana. Next base: position 14,341 of record ML435909.1, on the reverse strand, counting down.
GATGCTTATAATCGTGATCATGCCCCATCAACTCTTTCAATCACTACTACTTGTGTCTCACCTAAAGTTGCAGAGAGTTTGATAAGACTCTCGAATAAGAAAGATTAATCTTGAATAAGCATCAGCTGATTCTCATTATATATCTTTTTATAAGAAGGGAGCTATCCTTAGGAAGATAATTTTTGCCGGGTCAGTCTGGTCGGAAAGAAGCTTGCCCCAAAATTCATTTGGACAGAGGAAACTTTCTACATGTATTATAAGAGTACTGGTCCTGTCAAAATGGGGATTTTAAGGGCGGGACTGTTATATTGCGGTTGGATTTTCTTTCATCATTTATTTACTTCCCCTTCATATATAATTAAAGATTTCAGACAACCAAAACAGACTGAGTGCTGAAACCCAGGAAAAATGTGGTTGTATTTCGGTTCCAAGAGAACCTCAGATAAGAGGGATAGAAAATAAATATCTAACAAAATTTAATAGTTCAATTTCTACTACGTTAATATCCAAAACAATAGATAGACTGCAGATAATTAAACTTGATGACACAGAATTCAAGATATAGACTTTAGAAGAACCAGCTGAAACTAAGACAATAATTAGAAATTTTTTAAGAGCTTCACCGAAGTCTGACAAATCAGTCAAGAAAGAACTAATCCCTAAGTTTTATCAACTAAGATTTATGGAGCCTGATGACTAAGAAACTTACATGAGGAAACATGCGCCAATAAACAGCAACGTAATAGTACGAGGTTTGTATGCCCAAGCTGTCCAGGGGTCCAGCTCCTCATCTATACCCAACGGGCTATGATTACCATTTAGGGTAACAAGATTCTTTTTGTTACCCTTTCTGTAACCATTAGGTTCCATACGTCTGGCCTCACAAAATTCAACTCCTTCAGCCCCTTCACTGCACACAAAATATCAATGGGTCCAGGGTTACATGTCAACGTAGACGATTTCAGAAGCAGATAATAGGAAAGCCAACAGCACGCCAGCAAACATCACAAATAAGGGGCATTTTTATTGAGCTAAAACTCGTATCGACTTATGAAAGTCCCAAGATGTACCTTCCTAGACAATCACACAATCCAGAATAAGGAGACTTCCTTCCAGAAAAAACAAACAAAGATGAGGACATAAGTGATTCAAAGAGGCAAATAACAGAAAAAACAATCTCAAAGAACACGACGAACTAAAGGTAGGAATCAAAACGATCTCATGTTTGCCTAAAAATCTATTTGACTAATATGTGTTACAGTAAAAACTATACTAGAAAGTCAACCTCAAACAAGAAGTGACTGAACGCAATACATAAAGAAAGAAGCAAATGCAACAAACCCCACAAAGCACAATAGCCATTTTAATACAAAAATCAAAAGAAGTCGATGTAATCGGCTATTACAGGAACATTACAATCAAAACAGAGCAGATCACTAACGGAAACAATTGCGAACAAACCAACAGACTCCATACCTAAAACTCTTTACTAGAACCACAAACAATTAGCGATATAATCACATTAATCGAATAAAAGTTGATTCTTCGTCAACACTTGGGACATAAAAGCCTGAGAAATAGAACACCTAATCTTCTTTTTTAAGTTGATGAAGCAACTCAGAAATGAAAGTGGGGTGTCCAGCTTGCAATGGAAAATCACATGTGGAAATAATAACAGCCCAGAATTCAAAATAACTCAAATTCTCTCACAAAGTAAGGTAGAGTGCTGGTAAAAAAAACTTAGTTGTGTTTACCCCAACTCAATAAATACTTATGTCTTTTGTACACACTCTTATCACCAAACCATAGTTAAAAGTACATGTCAATCACGAATTCCAAAAATGGCAACAACAAATAGGTAATATAACGGCTAAAGAGAGAAGAACCCAATCTTTAATACATTAGAAATGGCCAATAATACATTAACCTATTTATATACTCTCAATTTAGACTAGCTAGTTTGACTTGGCACAGAATTTAAGAAAAAAATAATGCTTAGGGGTAAAAGCGGCCATGACATTCGTGCGGTCCTAACAACTTTTATTAAGGATAAAATGGGTAAAATGAAAGAGTTTAAAGTTGAATCATTTACAATTATAAAATATGTGATTTTTTTTAAAAGAACTAAAAAGGAAAGTGTGTCAATAGTTATTTTCTGTCTGGCACTCATTGCTTTGAGAATCAAAAAACTCAAATCTTTCACTTCTACTCTGTCAAAAATAATCTAATCATTAATAAAGTCAGCAACTTTTATTAGTACATCAAATAAATAATGAATGAATGCCCCATTCCATTTCCATACCAAAATTAAATGCTTTTACTATGTACTTCAAACCGTTCAATCTTTTTCGAAATAAAAGAAGCATACATATAAAATATACGCGCAACATATTTATAGATAGAAAACAGTAGCTGGATAAAGGAGGTAACTTACGTAGAGAAAAGCTGACAAATCCTTAGAGTCGGTAGGATTGAATGAAGAGATGAATTTATAGCCGTAGGATCAAACAAAGGAGGGCGATACGAGAATGGGGAGATGAGGGGGTTTTGTAGTTAATTTAAGATTTTAAGGAAGAGAAGAGGCTTTAATAGAAATGGAGACGACGAAGAAGGATTAGAAATGATGACTATGAAAAAGGAAAACAAAAGGTTACCATATATATATATATATATATCTGTACAGACAAAGGTGAAGGGGGAGAGAGAACAAGAAAGAGGGTTTTGG
>ML435909.1:365-11352 GCA_005239525.1 Nicotiana knightiana | reverse complement strand
GGGGGGGGGGGGGGGGCTCTCTTCTCTGCAGTTGGTCTGGCAGTTCACAGGCGGCCAAAAGGCGGTGAGAGAAACAGAGAGAAAGTACAATTGGTCAAAATGACAGATTTTCAACCTTTCTTTGTTTTTCATACCTCCCCTTTGGATTTATTGCATTGTTTGTAATTTTTTTTTCCATACTTAAACAAAAAAAATATAGTATGAAATTGATATAGGAACAATATAGTAAGAATTAAATTACATCCACCATCCATTATTTTTAGAGTTGATACACTAAGATAAGAATATATATATATATATATATATATATATTTTATTATCTCACTTCCTCCGTTTTAATTTCTGTAAGGTACTTTGACTCGATATTGAATTAAAAAAATACTCTTGAAGCCTGTAATTTTAAAAGATTAAGGAGTAAAACTTTTTTTTGGTAATGCATTTGTGTAGTTATAAAAGCTTTTTAGGGTAAAATAAATTAAACAAAATTTTTAAAGTTAAACTATTTTTTAATATAAAAATATATCAGTCTTTTTTAACGGACTAATAAAAAAAGGCGTGTCATATAAATGGATGCGGATGGAATATTAGTTAATGATAAAAACATATTTATACTGGTGTTTATATTAATTCATTGAATACATGATAATTAATCGGATACAAGTAAAGTATTTGCTCGCACCAATGACCTATTGCATAGAAAAATCTCTATTGATACCAATAAAGTATGTATGGAAAACCTTCATGTGCATGTATTGAATCATGTTAATTTATTATGATTAAGTAAATAATTAATAACATATGTAGTAATTAATTAATTAATAATAATAATAATAAGAGCATGACCTTTATAGGTACCACTAAATTATTCCATACCTAAAGTACTCTTTTGGATATTCTCATATGGGAAGCATATTGATGTTAGGGAAATTTTTAAAAATCACTATTGTTTAGTGACTGTTAACTTATTATAGGTACCATATACATAATTACTTTCTACGGCTACTATTGAATTATTATGGTAGTGTATTTGATGTATTCGCGATGTTGTGTTCACGAATACATCGGTAAAAAATACCTAAAAATCAGGGTAGTCCAGCTATACGCGCATGTATTCGCGTCATGTATTCATGAATAGAGCAGGAAAAAACGCCTAAAATCAGGGCAGTCCAGTTGTATGTGCATGTATTCACATGTATTCGCGCTGCTGTTTTCATGAATACAACAGTAAAAAAATACCTAAAATCAGGGTAGTCCAGCGGTACGCGCATGTATTCACATGTATTCGCGCCATGTATTCATGAATACAACCATAAAAAGCCCCTAAAATGAGGGCAGTCCGGTTGTACGTGCATATATTCGCGATGTTGTATTCATGAATACAACAGTAAAAAAATACATAAAATTAGGGCAGTCCAGTTGTACGCGCATGTATTCGCGTCATATATTCATGAATGGAATAATGACAATAACCTTAAAAATAGGTATGTTCAGCTGTCTAAGAAGCATAATAACTTATTTCATGCCTCAATAGTAGTATATACCATAAATACTTATTTTGCTATAAAACATAAAAGGTAACTATAGAAAATAATATTTTAAAATAATTTTAATTTATAATAAATAGGATATATACTTTTACTATATGAGGTAAAATTTCCTTAATGTTACGTAGGTATAAATTGCTCTTTGAAATTAAAGAAAGTGCAAACAAAAACAAAAATAATAGATTTAGGCCCCTTAGGGTTTTCAACTGTACTACAATGGGCCCAAAATCCATTGAATGAAGTGTTTTTTTTTTTTTTTTTTTTTTTTTTTTTTTTTTGGTTAAAATTGAATGAAGTAAGCTTGATATTTATCTGTAGACAAAAAGGCAAGCTCTCTGTTGTACGGTGATGAATAAACGAGAGATTCCAAACAGAAAGAGACAACCCTTTATTGTTCGTCAACTCACTGCTCAAGTGGTCATTTTCAATAATTTATGATTTCGTTTTTAGTCTTTTCTTTCTATTCTCTTAAGTAATAAATATTAATCAGAGTGATAAATTTAAAATTAAATTGACATTTTAAAAATACATAAAAAAATTTATTGCTTTTTTCCCATAATGTCTTCTTATCGTTCATATTGATAATGTGTTAATTAAGTGAGCTATGTCAACCGAGATATAAATGTATTCAATTTTTTGTAATTGAATATTTTTATCAAAGAGTGCACAAAATTAAAAAAAAAAATTAATAGAGACCAGAGATAATACTAAATTTAGAGAATTGAATATTTTTTTTAAGTGTATTATAAATTCCTTTGACTAGAAATTATAGTTTATGCTATATTTCATATGATTTATGAACATGTAATTTATTTTTAAAATTTGAGGAATTAGCACCACAATTTAAATATATTGACCCTGATACTAAAAATTTTGAAATTAAAGTTCATACAACTTGTCAATTATTTTTATTTTGAAGAGGTAGCAATAACATAATTTTACATTGGGCCAAAAAGTCCGGACATAAGGGGAAATGTTTTTTTAAAATGAAAAGATCATTGGGAACAGTATTTTCATGGCCTAAGGTCTTTTTAATGCTTGATGAAATCGAGAAAAGAATAAATTATAATTACAACAATATAGGAGTATTATTTTTCACCAAATAATTTGGTGGACCAGATAATAAAATCTAAATTTTTAGGTTTTAGTGATTTTAAGTTGGTGAAGCAAATTTTTCAGTACATTAATAACAACAATAATAATATAATAATTAAAAAATCAAGGAATATTGTATCTTATTTTCAAATCATAAATGTTGGATTTCCACACCATCCAAAATTTTCAACGAGACAGTACTCTAATAATTGTTATTGTAAAATTAATGTTAATCAACTTATACGCCTAATCTACTATCATAGGGTAGATATCGAGATTTTAATGGATAAAGCTAAATCCTAAATTCAATATACTATACGATTTTTAAAATTTTAGGATTCTATCAGAGTTTCTTAAATGTTACTTTACCCTAAACCCTAACGCACACCTATATAAAAGGATATATATTCCCTTGAAGAGGCATCTCAAAAATCTCATAAATTCTCGGTATATTCACAAAGGGATCAAGGCATAAAATAATGTCGTTATCGATAGATGTTCTTCTTGATAATCAAATACTTCAAGAATAATATTCAAACAATCACCGACTTTCATGGATAGTAAATAATCCATAGAGGTCGGTATCATCCAACGTTCGAGAATATACTGATCCAGTCCTCGAATCACGGAGAATAACTCGGAGGAAGAATCAAGGGATGAACAGAGCTGTAACCCGCAATGTTTATCATAAAATCACTTTATTCTTTGTGATTGCAATTTATATTACGTATGTCAAAAAATTTATTGCAAACAAATTGGCAAGCCCAGTGGGACCAGTTCTACCCTTTATCTCTTCCTCCTGTAAATCGGAAACTCCAAGTTTCAAAGTCATTTGTTGCGATAGTCAAGTACTTCAAATCTCGTCTTCAAGTTTCAGCAAGCATACACCCCGACAAACGTTGAAATATGGGGCATTTGTAGATATCAAAATTTTAACGAATCAAGCTAAATCCTAAATTCAAGATACTACACGACTCTTGAAAACTTAGGAGTCTATAAGGGTTTCTTGGATGTTACTCTACCCTAAACCCTAACGCACTCCTAGATAAAGGGATACATATTCCCTTGAAGAGGCATCTAAAAAATTCCATAAATTCTCAAGATATTCACAAAAGATCAAGGCATAAAATAATGTCGTTATCAACAGATGTTCTTCTTGATCATCAAATACTTCAAGAAGAATATCCATACAATGATCAACTTTCATGGATATCAAATAATTCATAGAGGTCTGTATCATCCAACGTTCGAGAATATGTTGATCCAGCCCTCGAATCACGGAGAATAATTTGAAGAAAGAATCAAGGGATAAACAGAGATGTAATCGCAATGTTTATCATAAAATCACTTTATTCTTTTGTGATTACAACTTATTTTACGTATGTCAAAAAATTTATTGCAAACATGTAGATCAAAGGCCTCATTTTTGCATTAATATCATACCATTTTCTGTTTCATGCAGAGGCAGATGTAAGGTTATAGATACGGGTTCAATTGAACCCATAACTTTCGATTCGGAGCATAAATACATGTATAAAAATTTTGTCAAAATTGAAATAAATCGTAAGAATGAACCCATAACTTTAAGATTATAATGGGGCCAATGCTAAAAAACGTAAAAGTAGAACCTATAAAATTTAAATCATGGATCCGCCTCTGGTTTCATGTAAAGTAACGATAAACAATAGATGCCAGCCAAAGCCAAGTAAATTTCTTTTTTGTTAAAGTGAATTTATTTCATAATATTACGTATTTTAGGATAATTAGAAGTCATATACACAATTATTTTTATCAAAATCCTTTCTTATTATCCCAATTAGTAAATGTTATTTTAAACAAGAAGTAAATTGAAGAGATAAAGGGTACTTTAGAGAATTAACCTAAGATTAACGTTACTCACAAATGTTCTTTTTCAACTTCAATTTCATATGCTATTTTTTAATTAAAAAAAGAAAAATCAACCAAATCATGTTTAAATGTCTGCTTGCAAAAGAAATTGAAGTTGAAATAATATAGAAAAAAAGGTGTAGTATAAAATTGTTGAATGGACCTAAAATCATCTATGTCGGCTTTAATGACTTTAGGTTTAGCGCTTAATGGTGCCTTTTTTCTTGAACTGCTAAGCTCAAATGATTGGCCAAAATGAAACAGGTTAATATTATTAAATCTTGGGCTGACAAAATTAATACATTAAGTAATTAGCTTTTCAGTCTGACAACCTTTCCACCCCTATATGTAAATGAAATTTGACCAATGTCAGGTTTCATTATTTTAGAGCTCCCAATATTGTCATTTAAAACAAGCATGGATTAGATTCCACCGTACCACAATAAGTGACCAATTTACTTTAGGCACACCCATTAAGGAAATATAAAATTCTAGACAAAAATAGTTAGTGTGACTAATCTACCCTTAATTAAATATTGCGCCATAATTAATGTGAGGAGTAAAAGACTTTTTAGGAATACGTACATCAGGGTAGTTTTGGAAAAACAAATTGAATTTTTTCTTAATTATATAAATAAATATTTATTTTGGATCAAAATAAAAAAAGTAAATTGATCACTTATTATGGATCGGAGAGAGTAACCATTATTTGGAATGTAGCATATAGGAGTAGTAAAGAAAGGAAAATGGTAAAAATTGCTCTTTCATTGTTTGATTTGGCAAAAGGATAAAGGGAATAAATTAGAAAAAGACAATGATTTTTGATTAGTTACGTTGAAGTATTGAGGGCTACATATTTTCAAATTTTAAATTGTTCTAATTTACCTTTTCGATTCATACATTTTGTCTTAGGGTGTGTTTGGGATGACAAAAAATATTTTTTGAAAAATATTTTTTATTTTCACTGTTTGGTTGCATAAAATAGTTTGAAAATATTTTTCTAGATATCACATTTTTTTGAAATTGGAGGAAAATGATTTCCCTAGAAAAAGTAGGAAAATGTTTTCCAGAAACTCCACCTACTCTCATCTAACCCCAACCCTCTCCCCCTTCTCTCGCATACCCCGCCCCACTCTCCAACAAGGTTTTTTTTCTCTTCAGATTTCAGTTTTTTTTTCATTTCCGTCACCGTCCACCCACCTCCTCCCACACAAAAAAATTTAAGCCCCGCGACAATTTTTTCAAATATTTTCAGTGCTGGTTTTTTCGGTTTACAGGTTCAAAATTTTGCGAGTTCCAGAGTTATGAGTTTATAGGTTTATGTGTTTGGAAGTTTGCTGGTTAGAAATTATAGAGTTTACGAGTTCAAAAGTTTGCGGGTTCGAAAGTATAGCGGTTCAGAAGTTTATCAATGTAACGACCCGGCCGGTCGTTTCGAGAGTTATAGCTCTGTTCCCCCCATTTTCTGCTTCTTTTGTGTTCTACAACTATATTATGTCTTACCAAGTTGGTTGGTTGGTTGGTTGGTTCAGGTCCGGAGCGGTTTCAGAGTGAATTGAGACACTTAGTCTCTTAATCGGAAGCTTAAGTTGGAAAATTCGACCGGATGTCGACTTATGTGTATACGACCTCAAATTTAAATTTTGATGGCTCTGTTAGCTCCATTAGGTGATTTTGGACCTAGGAGCGCGTCTGGAATGTGATCCGTAGTAGGAGTTTTGAGCAGTTGAGGTAAGTAACGCTTTCAAACTTGGTTCTGAAAGTTCGAAACCCCGAAATACGTATTATATGATTGGCGTTGAGGTGACGCACATGCCAAATGATGGGCGTACGGGCGTGCACTGCGAGAATTGTGGCCTGGTTGATTCCATAGCACTGTGTAGTGATAATATCTTGATGATATATGTGTCCTTATTATGTGATGACGTAATTGAGCTATCAATCATGCTAGATATCATGCTTAGGTTTTATGTTGGTACTGTTGAGACCCATATTGGTCGTTTCTTGCTGTCACTTTACTGCTTTTACTGATACTTCGTACTCAATCATATACATGCATTCTATGTCATATACTAGTCTCACTTGCTATCTATTGCATCATCATATTACTGATTCAGGCTAGTTCACGATATTGTTGAGCCCATGAGGGAGACGCAGAGGTTGATAACTGAGTGAGGTCGAGAGATGATTGTGAGTGACAAATATGGGATCGGGCTGCATGCCACAACGGATGTATATATTGATGTATGATAGCGCTTGGGCTGTAAGAGCCCCGCCGGAGTCTGTAACACACCCCCAGTGAGCGCGGTTGATATTATTGAGGGATGGATCTTACCTGGACATGGATCTTGTCCGAAGTACTTGTTACCCGGAGATGGATCTTCTCCATAGGGCTAGATTGGCTCTTTTCCTTGGTACTGGGTGACCTATGGTGGGCGTTGCATATATTCCGGGATGGATCTTCTCTAGGCCGTAAGACCCATATACAGTACTGAGTGGTTGAGATATCGAGAGTGTGAGCATTTGAGGCTGACAGCATGGTGCATCACTTGCAATATGTGCATTGGCATGTCGTGATAAAAGAGTCACATTCATTACACTATGCGAATCTGCTTTATTTCCCGGTTTTGATTTGCCTAATTGATTTAAAAGCATGTATATGTTTCTGCACAGTTACTTTCATCTTATCTGTACCGGTTGAGTTCGTCACTATCTTCAGTCCAAAGTTTGGACTTGTTACTTACTGAGTTAGTGTACTCACGTTACTCCCTGCACCTTGTGTGTAGATCCAGGCATTTCTGGTCACGGCGGTGGCTGCTGATTTAGGCATCAGAGTTTGAGGACTATCGAGGTAGATGCATGGTGTTTGTGGGCCTTGATTTCCCTTCCTTAGTATATCTGTATTTTCAGTTTATTACTTTGGATATTGTTGTGGACTATGTTTAGGTTTTAGACGCTCATGTACTCAGTGTCGCCCTGATTTTTGGGATGGTTGTATCGTGTTTTGGATAATTCTATTTTCAAAAGGCTTTTCTTTAAATTTTAAATCCTTCCATTGTTATTTCAAAAGGTGTTTTACTGTATTGGGAAATGTTGAGTTGAGGCTTGCCTAGTTCTACGATAGGCGCCATCACGATGATTGTTTTTGAGTCGTGACAAGTTGGTATCAGAGCCTAGGTTACATAGGTCTCATGAGTCATGAGCGGGATTAGTAGAGTCTTGCGGATCGGTATAGAGACGTCTGTACTTATCTTCGAGAGGTTGTAGAACCCTTAGGAAAATTCCACATTCTTGAATTCTTGCCGTGCGAATCTGTTGATTCTGGTAACTAAACTTCTGTTGTTTCATTCTCTCACAGATGGTGAGGACTCGTACTACTGGGCAGGATGGAAAACTATCAGTACCACCAGCCAGGGCCGCGAGAGGCCGAGGTAGAGGCCGCGGTAGAGGCCGCGATAGGGGCATAGGTGCAACTCGCGCAGCAGCTAGGGCAGTACCTGCAGATCCACCATTTGCCCCAGATCAGGACCAGGTTCCAGTTGTGGATACACCAACGGGACCAGCTCAGGCACCACCTGTGCCCATCCTGATTCCTGGCCTTCAGGAGGCCTTAGCTCAGATCCTAACCGTGTGCATCGTCCCTGATCAGGTGGTCTCGGTGTCGACGATCGCAAGCACTTTTCAAGCCGGGGGAGGCACTCAGACTCCCGCCTCCTGCACACTTGAGCAGGTAGTGCAGGGACTGCAGACACTGGGGGCACCACCAGCCCAGCCAGTTGTAGCTGCTCAAGACTATGTGGTTCTTTCCATGCCTGATGACGAGCAACATAGATTAGAATGGTTTGGGAGACTCCAGCCTCCATCTTTCAGTGGTGCAGAAGGAGAGGATGCACATGGTTTCTTGGACAAGTGTCAGAGGATACTCCGTACAACAGGTATTCTGGAGACCATTGGGGTCTCGTTCACTACCTTTCAGTTCTCTGGGGCTACATTCAGTTGATGGGAGCCTTACGAGAGGCGTAGGCCGGTCGGCGCAACGCCACTTACCTGGCAGTAGTTCTCCGTTATCTTTCTAGAGAAGTTCGTGCCTGAGTCCCGCGGAGAGTAGTTGCGCAGGCAATTTGAGCAGCTTTGTCAGGGTGATATGTCTGTGACGCAGTATGAGATGTGATTCTAAGAGTTGGCCCGTCATGCTGTCTGGTTGGTTCCCACGGACAGAGAGAGGATCGGGAGGTTCATAGATGGCCTCACTTTTCAGCTACAATTTCTTATGACGGGAGAGAGTGTCTGGTGCTACTTTTGATGAGGTTGTCGACATTGCTCGTTATATTGAGATGGTTTTCAGGCAGGAGCGGGTTGAGAGAGAGTGAAAGAGCCTCGTGGACAGGGTGGATTTAGCGGTGCTCTTTCTGGGGTCAGTTCTAGCACAGTTAGGGTCATTCATTCAGACATGCTCGGACGACTTGCTCAGTTCACCGTAGTTCATCATCTGGCCATGGGTCACACAGTTATCAGCAGGGCCAGTCATCATTCAGTGCACTACCAGCTCAGAGTTCGTCTCATGCACCATCAGCTTAGGGTCCATTTATGTCAGGACCTTCTCGCAGTTATTCCGGTGCTCGGGGTTCCCTTCATCCCCCACCTCCATTTATAGGGAGAGGTTGCTTTGAGTGTGGATATTTGGGTCATATCAAGAGGTATTGTCCCCGCTTTTCAGGAGGTTCATCTCAGTAGTGGAATCAGCCTGCGACTTCAGCACCAGTTACTTCACCACTCGCCCAGCCAGCTAGGGGAGGAGCTCAGTCAGCTAAGGTTCGCCCGAGAAGGGGATCCTGATCAGGGGTGCCATGCTCGTTTCTATTCCCTCCCTACCAGACCAGATGTCATTGCTTCAGATGATGTGATTACATTTATTGTCTTAGTTTGCCATAGAGATGCCTCTCTATTGTTTGACCCTGGTTCCACTTATTCATATGTTTCCTCGTAATTAGATCATTTTATGGATATGCAGTCTTTAGTTTCATCTATTCATGTATCTACTCCTATGGGCTATATTATTATTGTGGACCGCGTATATCGGTCATGTGTGGTGACTATTAAGGGTCTGGAGACCAGATTGGATCTTTTGCTGCTCAGTATGGTTGATTTTGATGTGATATTGGGTATGGATTGGTTGTCTCCATGTCATGATGTTCTACATTATCACGCTAAGACCGTGACATTGGCGATTTCAGGGTTGCCGAGGGTTGAGTGGAGCGGTTCTATCCACTATGTGCTCAGTATGGTGATTTCATACTTGAAGGCTCAGCGGATGGTTGAGAAGGGTTGTCTATCCTATTTGGCTTTTGTGAGGGGCGTTAGTGCAGAGGCTCCTGCTATTGATTTTGTTTCTGTGGTGCGTGATTTTTCAGAGGTGTTTCCTGTAGAACTGTCAGGCATGCCGCCTAATAGGGATATTGACTTCAGTATTGATTTGGTTTCGGGCACACAACCCATTTCTATTCCACCGTATCGTATGGCACCGGCGGAGTTGAAGGATTTGAAGGAACATCTTCAGGAACTCCTTGATAAGGGGTTTATTCGGCCTAGCGTGTCGCCTTGGGATGCACCGATTCTATTTGTAAAGAAGAAGGATGGCTCTATGAGGATGTGCATTGATTATAGGCAGTTGAACAAAGTCACAGTCAAGAACAAGTATCCTTTTACCACGTATTGATGATCTATTTGACCAGCTTTAGGAAGTGAGGGTGTTCTCCAAGATTTATTTGAGGTCAGGGTATCACCAGGTAAAGATTCGGGATTCGAATATTCTTAAGACAACTTTCAGGACCTGAAATGGCCATTATGAGTTCTTTGTGATGTCTTTTGGGCTGACCAATGCCCCAGCAGCGTTCATGCATTTGATGAACAACGTGTTTCAGCCTTACTTGGACTCATTCTTTATTGTATTCATTGATGACATCCTGGTGTACTCTCATATCCAGGAGGAGCATGCCCAGCATCTGAGGATTGTGTTACAGCGATTGAGGGAGGAGAAACATTATGCAAAGCTCTGTAAGTGTGAGTTTTGGCTCGATTCAGTGGCGTTCTTGGGGCACGTGGTGTCCAGTGAGGGTATTCAGGTAGATCCGAAGAAGATAGAGGCGGTGCAGAGTTGGCCCAGACCGTCCTTAGCCACGGAGATTCGGAGCTTTCTTGGTTTGGCGGGCTACTACCGTTGTTTTGTAAAGAGTTTCTCATCTATTGCATTGCCTGATGCGAGACTAAATTGCATAGTTTAACATGTGATATACCTTCCATTTTATGCGCATTAATGATAAAAATACACTTGTTATGTGATTAATGGAGTTTATTTTATGTGTAGGTGAATTGGAGATGGAAACGGAGCTAAAGGGATGCAAATACGTCGAAAATACGCAAAAGGAGACGCCCGGGCGATAGCCGGGCGTTTGCCCCCTAAA
>ML435908.1:0-49341 GCA_005239525.1 Nicotiana knightiana | reverse complement strand
ATGTCACACCTCTGTGCTTGAAATGTTTTAAATATTCTTGGTATAACGTGTTAAGAGATTTTCTTAATAAGTTGTGTACATGAGTGTAGTTTGATTGCTCGAGGTCGAGTTAAGGTTTAAGTGTGGGGTCTTGATGCGAGGCTAGAATGCATAGTTTAATATGTAATATACCGTACATTTGAGGTGCTATAATGATAAAAATACACTTGTTAAGTTCTTAATAGAGTTTATTTTATGTGTAGGTGAATTGGAGATTGAAACGGAGCTAAAGGGATGCAAATACGTCGAAAATACGCAAAAGGAGACACCCGAGCGATAGCCGGGCGTTTGCCCCCTAAACCCTGACCCTACCTGGCGTTAGGGGGGCGTGTACCCCATAAGGCCAGGCAGCCCCTGACGTTAGGGGGCATTAGGGCCCAAACGCCAGGCCTGCCCTGGCTTTAGGGGTGCGTTAGAGCCCAAACTCCCGGGGTTCCCAGTTCGGTCAAATTCGAGTTTTGACGAGTTTAAGTGTTTCCTGGTGGAAATAGAAGTCTCCTACACGGTTAGGGTTCACCCACAACATATAAATAGACACCAAACAACACAACTTAAGGTGATTCGAAGACGACGGAGGAGATTCGGAAGGATTCAACAAGAAAACACCATAGAAGTGACAAACATTGATTTCTACATCTAGTATTCATTACTTTGTATTTCCATTATGCAATTTCTTTTAGTTTTAATTCTCAATAACACGAGTAGCTAAATTCTTTAGTCTAGAGTTTTGGTAGAACCCGTTGGGGATGAATTCATTGTGATATTAATATATTTTGGTTGATTAATCTCTTTTTGTTCAACTACGTTCTTATTATAGTTGATTGAAAGGGCCCTTGATTAACTATTCCTATTTATTATGTATCTACTTGAGAGAGAGTGCATATTTAGGTAGTTGCTTGAACAACACCACTCCCGGAGTATAGACGAAAGTCATAACCGAGGGTTTAGAGGTTAGATTAGAGATAACGATACCTCGGGTGCAATCTAAAGTGAACTGTATTGCGATCTAGCTAGCGTAACTTGAGAGAGTGCGTTTAGTAAATTATCATAATTACTTGAGAGAGATTTATGATAGTTAGAGCGTTCATGATTGACAGAGATAGCCAATTAAACTATAAGACATATCCAAGGAGGAATTGACCAACGGGGTAAACCATAACCTTAGACCCTTGATTATCATCGTTTACATTATATTGTTAGTTAATTGTTAATTTATTATTTTGTTATTAGATTTAGTATACATCACCAAATTGATATTCAAAGTCTTGAGAAACTTGATTTAGCAACAGTTTAGTATTTTATAGACTCAATTGATACGTAAATTCCCTGTGGGATCGACTCTGGGCGTAATACCCCGGATTATATTTGCAACGCCCGCTTAGTCTTCTACAAGACATAGTTGAGCGTGATCAGAGTTATTTTGCCGCCATGCGTTTGCACTACTGCTTGGTGAACTCCAAAAGAAACTTGGGTGCCTCTGTTCCTCAGAGTTAAAATTATTGCCAATTTGGTAGTTGCCTCTATCAAAGCTCCCCACATCATTTATTTTAGCTGAAGATTGAACTCATGTATAGATTGTCCCATTCCACAAAAGTCACATGTTGTTTGCATCTCACTCTACACCTTTTCAAATGTTAACTTTCTTATCACTCTTTCCATGGTGTCTAGCTGGGCTTGCACTTATGTTTTAGAATCTACTTGATGAACCGCAACTGATTTTCTTTTATCTTTACTCTCAGCAGGACACTGCTTAGCATTTTTAGATAGCTCATCAAGAATTGCCACAATCTCCTAATGAGTCATCTTTATTAAAGGACCTCCAACAACAGTGTTACAAGTTCGTCGTGAGGGAGGTGAAGGTACATCCCAAAAGTCCCGGTGTTTCATCCACAATTCAATCCCTTTATGCTGACACTTCCGCAATATCTCTTTGAATTCTTCCTAAGCCTTGACGACTGTTTTAGTGCCCATCTTGCAACAGTTGTGAATTTCCCTTCTGAATTTCACTATTTTTGCAGCTGAGAAGTATTTGTCAAGAAACGTTTTAGTCATATTTTCCCATGTCCTGATCGACCCCGTTTGTAAGCTACGAAGTCAGTGCTTCATGTCATCCTTTAGTGGAAACGGGAATGCCCTTATGTATACTGCATCTTTTGACACTCCGTTGTACTGGATGGTGTTCAAGATTTCTTCAAAATCCATTAAGTATGTTTTAGCATCTTTACTCACCTTCCCTATGAAGACATAATTGTTCTGTATATTTAAAACAAGCCTTGCTTCAACTCAAAACTATTTGCTGCTATTAGTGGATGTCTGACATTAGACAACCCCTGATTCTAGACCGGTATAGCATAATTACCCAATTCTCTACCAGACCTGGTACATCATTCTCGAACTGGTCTTCAACCAAGGGTCGATTTAGATTGAATCTTCGACCCCCATCATCTTCGATGGTCTCATTGGTAGCTCTACGGGCTGCCTCAGCTTCTATCCGTGCAACTTCTTCTCTATGATGTGTTGCCTCTCTTGCAACTAAATATACTTCGTCCTCACTATTATTAGCCATGTGTTCTGGTGTTGAAGGTTGCCCCAAGAACTTTTCGGTGAGCAGTTCCTCTATCCTTAGTTGTGGCAGGTGTTTTTCCAACTCCTATTTTTCAGGGTATTACTTCTTTTGAAGAAAATTGAATCATACACCACGAACTTAGCCTATTGCCTGCACACGTAAGATGAATCCGTGAAGAATAAAATAAAATAAACCCCTAAATTAGCACTAAAAACTATTTTGAACAATATTGATTGGCAATCCCCGGCAACGGCGGCAAAATTAACGAGCACAAAACACAAGACGAATTAATGCTCCCTAGCCAAAGATAGTATAGTCAAATATTCATCTCCACAGGGATTTGATTTAAATAATGCTCTAGTAATTTCTGGCTTAAGGCTATTCAGGACGATCAAAACTTGATTTTGAATGATTACTAAGTACGTTAACTACTAAAGTAAAGCAATTGACAGTTGACTTCCATGAACTAGAGATTAGCAAAGTTGGTTTCTTATCAATGTGAGGAATACTGGTTTGACAAGATAGGTGCAAGATAGCTATTTGGGATTTAACTCTAGTTTAATCCAATCTAATGTTCTAACGATTCTCACGAATTGACTCGATGATTAGTTCAAATATGTAGTCAACACTCCTTTCTCTATTAAATCTTAACTATATGAGGTGAACTAATATAAGCACTATAAAAGTATGCAAGCATGCGTTAATGGATTAGTTTTTACGAGAACGTCTCTCTTATATTTTCCTAACTCGGTTTAATCAACAATTCAACAAGCTCTTTCAATTATTTAAGAGAATCGGTGAATTAAATCAAACAATATAATGTAAGGATAATCACCAAAATATTCCTCTTTCGATTAAACAAATCAGTGAATAAAGTTTCAACAATTCAAAACTCCATAAACGAATGCAAGTAAGAATAAGAGTTAAAATCCATAAATATCTATCAAAATACCATACCTGTCAAACTCTATTATAAAATACTCCATAATAATGTAGAAAGTCATCACAATTATAATTAAAGAGTAAGAAACTATCAGTCTAACGCCACAATACAAACTCCCATATTAAATTGATTGAAATATTATGAAATTATGTGCCTTGTAGCCTCCAATGCTCTCCCAAAGCTTCCAAGCAGGAAAAATACTTTGTGAAACTTGTACACGCTCGCTGCCCTATGCACCACCCCATGTTGGCCGCTAGTGCGAAAGTTCAGAGAGCAACTTTTGACGGGACACAACATTAAAGCACGTCGCATTGCCCCACGCAGCGCGGCTGTGCAGATTTCACAAAGTAACTTGTTTTCATCAATTGTTGATATCCTGACTTGGCTCCCGACCCCCGAACGCGACCTTTAATCCCTTGGGCTTTTACTCACACTTCAAAGCTCAACATTGTTCAATTTAGTTCTAAATTATCTTGTTAAATTGGAATCACTTCCTACAAGGTATAGAACACATAATAAGTGCAATAAACTAACATTTAGTGTCAAACACAAGTAAAATGCAGTAATTGGAGTGCAAACTACGACTAAAACACGGCATTTTAGCCTACCATAAAAAATGCGACCACCCTATAACGAATAGGGAGGCCACGTCCCCCAGGCCCAACTTCTTCATCACGAAAGTGTAGCTGGAGAGTGCGTAGAATTGCTGTCCAAACCTTCATAACGTGATACCATAGTCACGAACGCGAAGTACAAATCCCTAGCAAACAAAATTCCTTCTTCGCGAACGCGTGCCTCCCTTCACGTTCGCAATGAACAACCCCAACACCAGCAGTAGCAAAACAAGGAAAATTATTCGAAACTACCCCGAAATTGTTCATTAGGCCGAGTGTGTTTTCTTGGGGTGTACATACATTGTTTGTGAAGAAGAAGGACGTGAGTATGCAGATGTGCATTAATTACCACCAGCCGAACAAAGCCATTATCAAGAATAAGTAACCATTGTCGTGCATTGATGATTTGTTTGATCGGTTACAGGGTGCTGAGGTGTTCTCTAAGATCAAAATGAGGTCTGGGTATCCTCATATGAGGCGTCTTATTTTTGATGTTCTGAAGACGGCTTTCTGGACTAGATATGGGCATTATGAGTTTCTAGTGATGTCCTTCAGCTTGACTAATGTCCCAACAACGTTTATGGATTTGATGGATTGGGTGTTCATGCCATATCTTGACTCACTTGTCCTTATCTTCATGTCACGACCCTAATTTTCTGCCGTAGGATGTCATTATGGCACGTAGTCTCTAAGACTAGGTACGCCTAACATGCACGGAGAAATAGCAGAAAAAAAATACAAATTTAAACCATCTAAAATATTATAACAGAGATCTACACGAATATATTGTAAAATCCCTAGTAAAACATTGTCTATATAAAGAGTAAATAGTAGCAAAATAAGGACAGAAGGTGACTCCTGTTACAACCCATATCTTCGTACGAAAGACTATTCATAAGTCAATTGATGTAAGTTCAGAAAGGAGATCATCTTTGAGAGTATGTAAAGTAATTTAATCATGTTACCTTGGAGATTAATAATATTTAATATCATGGCTAACAAGTATCAAGAGGATTGAAAGGCTTAGAAGCTAAACAAATTGAAGAAAATAAGTTTCGTCGAATGTCGTCAAGTCGAGAATGTTATAATGTGTACTTTTGTGATGAGACTAGGGTGCTTAAAAATATAAGGAGGTGATGTTATGAGTTATTTTAGTCTTATGATAGTCGTGTGTTATGTGTTTAAGTCAAGCAAGTTGTGGAAGAAAAGTTGGCAAAAGTCATCACAAGTTACATTCATTAACGTCCTGAATATTAAGTCAAATGTAGATGCGATTTTCTCCCAATTTATTTCTAATTATGGGGTTATATACCTAAAAAATTGAAAACCTATGAGTCTAGTTTCTAATTCATTAAACTGTTAATCAATACAACATCAGAATAGAGAGATATATGCATTTTTGTGAGACTGCGCCAAGCATCTCTCTATGGGACCCACAATGGCGGTTGAGATATATATATAAAAGACGCCTAAACCCAATTTTTAATCATTATATTTCAGTATATTCAGACCCTAGACACCTAAAAACACTTTCTCAAGGTTCTCTCATGATCCAAGACCCAAAAAAGGGCAAACAACACAAATCAAGTGTCGGGTATCCCGTTACACTAGTAAGTTTCTTGTTCTTCTTGTTGTTGCTGATTTTTGGGTGGTTCCAGCTCGTGTGGGAAGTTGTTTTAAGTGGTTTAAGTTCTGTGAAATACTCTCCAGGGTCTTAATATTATCCCTAGGTTATTTTAAGTCTTGCAAATGGATTACACCGTATTTCAACATCAATAGTTAGTTCTAGTGAAGAACAACACCTCTTTGAGGTTGTGTTGTCATTGAGGATAGTTGTGGGCTGTGTTTGGCTGAAATTTCAAGTTGGTGCTACTAGATAAGGTGATTATAATAGACTAATATGTGTGCTTAAGCTTTCTTGCATGTTGGTTAAGTTTTTAGGATGCTAAACTACAAGATAATACTTGGATTAGCTTAAGTCACTTGTATGGTGTTGTATTGCCATTGAGGACTGTTGTAAGCTAAATATGACTTGGATTTTGACTTGAAGCTACTGTATAAAGTATTTTTATTGTGTTCTTGCATGTGCTTAAGGTTATCTTGGTGTTGATTAAGCTAAATGAATGTACTATCTGAACCATAAAAACCAAATTCCGAGATCATTTACCCATAAGTCACTTCCGGTTGACTTTTTCCAACTAAATCACCAACTTAAGAGACTAAGTGTCTCATTTCTCTCCATAATCGCTTCGAACCCGAACCAATCAACCCAACGCAACATAAAAGAGCTGAACCATACAAGAATGAAGCAGTAGTGGGAAAAACCGGGCTAAACTCTCGGAACAGACGACCGGGTCGTTACATCCTCCCCCACTTAAACACACGTTCATCCTCAAACGTGATAAGAGTCGTTCCAAAGCCATCAAATCACTGCATGAGATGACCGTACACATACCCATGGGTGATCCCGCATCACCCAATCCATATAAGTCCATCAACTCAACATAATCGAAAATTCTTCCTTCAACCAAATCCATAAATCGTGGAACCCAATTTCCAGCATCCGGAATTCATTATAAGACCCAATTCTTGCATAAGTCTGAAATAAATATACCAATCCATAACCAAAACCCAAGATGTAATCACATGATAGCTACCCAAAAACGAATCAAGTACTATGGTACCGGTAGTAAACCTCAAATCAAATAAAACCTCGTTCAAAACATTCGTACAATGCCGACGATGAAAGAAACACGCAGAAACTCATAACCACTCATGAGATCAACAAGTCATGGAGCTCTCGCATCCGACAAGTAGTATAGCCAAATTCTGAGCAGAAATATGGTATCATTCTCCCAAACATTCCTCATCCCAATACGATTGTGCAAATCTCAAGCCTAGAATCCTCATCTCCCCCAATACAAGCAGCCCAACTGACAAGTCACACAAAATCCATATAGATCCCCACACAACGCGGTTCTGTACACCAAACACTTAATAATTCAGACACGAACAGATAATAGTAAGAAAGTAAAACAAGAAGGCTACTAAGAAAGTTAAGCAGATGGGTAATATTAACATCTTCATATGATCTATTTTCAACAAAGTAAAAGATAAACACATGAAATAAGCATAAGGAGTTACATATCATCAAATTATCGTTGTAGCGTGCAACCCCGATCCAATCATATCAATCAGTATCGGGGTACTCATCGAGCCATAATGCCCGGGATCATTAATTACATGTACGTCAACATCAAGCACGATAGAGTGAAAAAATATAACTGTGCGGATATGATTAGGCACAGACAATACTGAGAAAGACAAGCAAAGCTATGGTGCAATAAGAAAATAAGCATCACGAGGGCCATCTCGCCGATAACGACATAAGGCCTAAAAAAAATTACAACATGCATGAGAATAATCATGTAACCCTCGCAAATTATCATAACATAAAAGAGAAGCACATAACATAAACAAAGGCGCGAATAACATCCATTCCGCCCGATGAAATACATGTGGTAACAGTTATGCAAGAGGAAGCAAATCTGATCAGATAGAGAATACACAAACTCATTAGGCTCACAAATAATCCCCATACCTTTATTACTTTAAACTTAGAGGTTTCTCACCTTGTTGTATTGCTTTATCGTCACTAGGCTCAAATATAAGTTTTTCTTATCCTAGTAGGTGACTTGACCTGGCCTCGTCACTGCTCTACCAATGTTAGTCTTGATACTTACTGGGTACCATTGTGGTGCACTCATACTTCGCTTCTACATATTTTTGTGCAGATTCAGGTACCTCAACTCAGGCCAGGCATTAGTTATTGGATCATATAGTTCGGAGACTTCAAGGTATACCTGCCCGCTGTTTGCAAGCCTCGAAGTTGTAACGCCCCAAACCTGAAGAGGCGTGGCCAACACCTAGTGCCATACTAGGCCCTATCATACCACTCTATATTTTTGAACTCTATGGGGCTAACCGTAAACTTAGGTCGTTGAGGCCATATTATGAATCATCTGAAAATAACATCTCTCTCATATGAAGGGTAAACATACGCAAAAGCTGATATATATAATTGTGCAGGCCGACGAAGCCGCCATGAACATCTATTGCTTTACGAAATATACAGGACTCGTCTACAAGCCTCTATAGATAACTGAATTGTACCATGGCCGGGACAGGGCCTAGACCTACGCATCAAACATGTATATATAAAATGGACTCCAAGGTCTAGACCTGGTAACTCCTAATAAGTGGAGCTTACTAACCAAACTGATGTTTGACTATGTCTGCTTGGATGGTCTGTCCAACTGTCAATCAGGACCTGCAGGCATGAAATGCAGCGTCTTCGGCAAAAAGGACGTCAGTATAAAGTGATGTACCGAGTATGTAAGGCAATAAAATAATTGAAAATCGAAACTGAATTGATAATATAATAACTGAAAGTAACTAGGAGTCAAAGATAATCTAAAGATATGCTTACATGCTGATACTGACTCAACAACCTCAATATAATAAGTAAAATAGTTGTCTGGCCTTATAAGGCTCGGTATGTGTAACTGCTCTACTGTAATAGGCTCGTTCATAGGCGCCCGACCATACTAGGCTCTATATCTCGGCCCTCTGACTTTCTGTGCCTTCAACAATCCCTGCTCTTTAGACCACCAGTGGACCCAAATCCCAAGATCACAAGGACAACTAGAATTCACCTGAATCAAGTACCCAGGTCCAACAACACGTATGGCCCAACAAACCAGGCCGAATCACGAAAACAAATGCCACAAGTTACATCCCCCGCATACTAATTATTCAAATAACTTAAGATATAGACGTATACATAGCAGAATACTTAGGTGTTATAGCTAATGAAAAAATTGGACTTGTTAAACATGATTCCTTGAGGTAAAGAAGCACATGAATAAGAATAGAAAAACTCTCAAAGAGATTTCAACAAGAAGGTGTTTAAAACAAACATGGTACAAAACTGATTCAATAGGAGTTCACATATAGAAAGTTTACCATGAGGGTCTACAGTAAGACATGCTTAAAACTAATCCTACAAAACAATGATATAGACAGAATTCCATGGGATGATACAGTATCTAGCAGGTATTTGTTTAATTTTAAAGAAACCAAAGATCCTGCAGGTTGATCATGTATAATAAGTTCATTTATACATCCATGAGTACCCTAAGGCATAAGACTCGAGTAAATTTAACACTAGCATGGCAGGATTTTATCATGATCACCTAATTACAGTAACATAGAACAATTAAAACTTTGTTGGGGGTTCATTAAAGGTATAAGTCATGCTTGGTATGAAAACCTTAAATAGTATTGACAAGCAAGAACTCATACGGTAATGGATTAACAATAAGGAAAGTTATCAGCTTGTTCGTGATTGCACATGGTGTGAGATATAAAGAAGTCATGGCCACAACTAATTGGTAGTCAAACAAGACTTATTAAAAGCATGCAGACTAGTAGGCATAGTCCAAAACGACTTACAAACACCCACTTTGTTAAAACGTGAGAGACTTAACACATTCAAATTTAGGAAAACACCAATTATCTCAAGAAGGCTCAAAAATCTAAGGTGATACAAGGACTCGTGGAGGATGAAACTATGACAAATTCAAGGTTAACACTGAAGTCAGGTAAGGCTTAAGAAATCCAGAATCAATTCGAGTCAAATACATATAATGAGAGTACACTATATATGTTGAAGCTTATCAAGTTCAATGGGGGGTTCATAAATATCAAGGAAACTAAGTCATGCTTACTCACGATAGTTCAAACGATATCAATACACAGAACATGCTTGATATATACAATCAGAAGGGAAATGGTTAAAATTGTATGAGCCAGGAACACTATCCAACTGCAGATTAACATGCAAGTAAAGAAAAAATTGAGTGCCAATGGTAGTTCAGTTAGCAGTAATAGATTTAAGCATACTGTTTTACGGGTAAACAAGTTGTCATGCTCAACTTATCAAAATAGATATAGAATATGCTTCGGAATCTCTAAATTATAATGTTTGTAACACCCATAAAATATTCCATCTTCATGTTTGAGTGGCTCCGTTTGAGTAATTTCTTAATTATGAATATTATTATTTTACAAAAAAAAACGCTAACTATATTTTTTATTTTCGTGTTGTCGATCCTTCTTCTCGTAAAGATAATCTCATTAGTAAATTTTCTTTTCTTCAATCGTAGCAAAACCCTCTCTGAAACCCATATAACATGAAAAGCATAAATTCAATTGGCACGACCCCAAATTCAAACCTTAGGATATTGTGGTAGTACCTAGTCTCTAAGACTAGGTAGGCCTAACACACATTGAGTTATTAACAGATTTAAACCATTTAACCATTAACCATGAACCAGTAATTGCCATACATAGCCAATAATAATCAATAGATATACAATATCCCAAAACCGGTATCACAAAGTCATAGCTCTACTGAGTTCTCTAGAAATCTCTAAATACATTATTGTTCTAGAATAGAAATAACAGTGGTAATGAAAGACAAAGAAAGGTGACTCTGAGGCCTGCGAATGCGATGATATGTATACCTTGAAGTCTCTGTAGCAGCTCACAATCATCTATTTAACAACCGGCACGCTCTGAGGTACCTGTATTTGCATACAAGATGTGCAGAAGCTAGAATGAGTACACCACAACAGTACCCAGTAAGTATCAGGACTAACCTTGGTGGAGTAGTGATGAGGTACAGTCAAAAAGCCTACTAGACATAGTAACCTCTGCAAGTATTAATATAAAGATAATAGAGGAACAAATATGAATTTAAGGGTAAACACGGAATAAATTACAATATAACGCTAACAAGTGTAAAATAGAAGCCACAAATAACAATAAGGAGTAAAAAGGTGATAACGTCGCAAGTTAATCCGAACACAGTTAAAGTACAAGTAAAACAATTAAGGAAAACAAATGACACCCAAATAAAGACCGTTCTTTCATAAGGTTTACACAAGAATCAGCCTGAGGTACCCCACCTCATAACCAAAAATCATGGGTACCAAATCATGAATCATAATCACATGGTAACTCGTGCCCATATTATTAATCTCAACCATACGGACAACTCACGTATGCACGGACAACTTACGTGTCAATACCATTAATACCTCAGATCTACATGGATGACTCACATGCCAATAGTAACAATGTCTCATATCCGTACGGGCCATTCACATGCCACCTGTACAATCTACCAAAAGAAGGAATGTATACAAGAATACATGTACATAATCAATAAAAATCGAGATTCATACTCCTTGATAGATATATTTGACATATTACAATGTATGTTTGTGCAAATTTACTATCACATCCCAATTCAACAGGTAAAAGTCAGTGACACCGAGTAGAAGATTAGAAAAAACACAACAAAACCCATAATAAACATGAAACACACAATAAAGTCACACTACCACACAAATACAATCAATAACAATGCCCCCAAGTGTAACGATCTGGCCGGTCGTTCCATGAGATTAGCCCCATTTCCCCCATTTATGCTTTATCATATGTTTCTTAGCCTATTTATGTTGTGTTGGGTCGGTTGGTTCGGGTTCGGAGTGGTCTTGGTGAGAATTGAGACACTTAGTCTCTTAAATTATCTTAATAGTCAAAAAAGTCAACTGGGAGTTGACTTATTGGTAAACGGCCTTCGAATGCGGATTTTATGGCTCATATATCTTTCTTAGGTGATTTGGGACTTAGGAGTGTGTTCGGAATGAAGTTTTGATGTTCGGTGTAGAATCAGGCTTGAATTGGCCAATGTTAGTTTTTGGTGATTTTCGGTCGGCAGTGAAAAATAGGCTATCGGGGTTGGAATGGGATTCCGGAAGTTGGAGAAGGTTTGTAATGTCATTTTGGATATGTGTGCAATATTTCAAGTGAATTGAATGTGTTTTGGTTGGTTTCGGTATCATTGGCAAAATTTAGAAGTTTCAAAGTTCATAGGCTTGAATTTGATATAATTTTGGTGTTTTCGTGTTGTTTTAGGTGTTTCGAAGGCTCGAATAAGTTAGAATCATGTTATGGGGTGTGTTGGTATGATTGGTTGAGGTCCGGGGGCCTCAGGTGTATTTCGGATGCTCAAACGAGCACTTTTTGGTCTTAAGGAGTCTGCTATTTTCTGGTGTTTTAGCAGCAGTGATTTCTTCTCTGCGATTACGTGGATTCATCCACGATCGCGTAGAGTAAAGGATTGGGGAAGGAATTTTTTCTATGCAATCGCGTGGTTAGGATTGCGATCGCATAGGTTGGTCAGGTAAAGCAGTGCGATCGCATGGGCTTTGGTGTGATCACGTAGAGGTTCTGAGGCGCGTGTGTGGGATGGAGAGTTGTTATATGCTATCGCGTGTGTTGGTATGCGATCACAGTGAGTGGGCTGGTCTGTGCATCGCGATCGCACGGCTAGAGTCACGATCGCACGTAAGGGATTTTAAGTGCTGGGCAGAATGTTTTAAAGGCCTTATTTGCGAGATTGACTCATTTTTCCTCCATTATTGAATGAGTTGAGAGCTATTTGAGAGGGTTTGAAGAATAAATCAAAGGGGAACACTTGGAGGTAAGTTTTCCAACTTCATAACTCGTTTCTATATCGTTTTCTAAGAAATTAAAACGGAAAATTGTTGAAATTAAACCCAAAATTTGGGGAAGATAAGTGCATGGAATTTGGAATTTTCTTTTGAGGATTTGAGTGGGCAATTGTGGTCCGATTTTAGTGTTCATGGTATGTATAGAATCGTGGGAGGATGAGATTTCTAGTGATGTAAATTTTATCAAATTTCGAGACGTGTGCCTGGGGCTCAGGTTTGGCCGAATTTCGAGAATTGTGTCTAAATTGATAGTTTTGGATTGGGTTGTGTTCCTTTAGCGTATATTGATGATGTTAATCTGGTTTTGGTTTGATTATGAGCAATCGGGAGCCAATTTGAGGGTCAAGAGCATCGCGGATTAGTATTTTGGGCCCCGGTAGAAGTAAGTAATGGTTATAAATCTTGTCTTGAGGGTATGGAACCCCAAACTTCATGTTTCTCACTGTTTTTAGAATGGGGCACATGTCGGATGACGAGTATGTGGTGCGCACTGATTTTTTTTTATTGGACTTGGTCCTCTCCGCGGAAACTATTGAGTTGCGTATTTTACTCTAAATCATATGTTAAATTGCGTTCTAAAGACTATTGCAATATTTGGGCTATAAGCCATGTTTGGGGCCTCGTGCCGACTTGTTTAGACCCCTTGGGGGATTTTTACTGCTATTCCTCACTTTTGATTTATGATTTACACTCAGTCATGTTGTGCTTAATTGTTTTCGAAACTCAGCCTTATTTACACTTCCTTGAGATATAAAATGATGTTTTGGGTCGAGTACCCCGTTTTACTGATACGCCCGAGGGGCTTTGAGAGGTTCTCAGTGAGTGAGGCTGAGGGCCTGATTGTGAGGATATGATATGCCACGAGGTGGCTTGATATTAGCGCTTGGGCTGAAGGAGCCCCTCCGGAGTTTGTACACACCCCCAGTGAGCGCAAGTACCTACTGAGTTCTGAGTTCTGAGTGCCGAGTGATGAGTGATTGGGAGGCATGAGTGACAGTGAGGTTTCCCGAGGGGCTGATACTGAGTGCCTGTGAGGTGCTAAGTGATGTTCTGCCCGAGGGGCGATTTATGATTTATGTTTCTGCCCGAGGGGCTACTTATGATTTATTTCATTTTTACACTAAATCTTTCAGTTATTTTTATCTCTGAAATTGTTGGGAAACACATTTTTCAAAGGATTTTACTGGAGTTGGTTTTCAAGGCATGTTGATTTCATATACCTATGTATATACTGTTGGAAAGAAAGGCTGTGCATATTGCAAACTGATGATATTGAGTTTTATGTGTTTCTTGTCGCTGACTTGATTAATTTTCATTACTACTCAGTTGGCGTACGCACATTACTCCCTGCACCCCTGTGTGAAGATACATGTGTTGATACTGAACGTTAGCCATATATTCTGTGGGAGCCAGAGTTCGGGATATAGAGGTAGTTGTTCAGCGTCCGCAGCATCTCTGTTTTCCCTTCTTTTGTTGTATCTAGTTATTCGTTTGGAGGTTTTGTAATATAATGGTAGACTTGTTGGTATATTTCTTAGTTGCTCATGATATGTTGACTCCGGATTTTGAGGATGGTGTAGACTATTTAGCGGTTATTTTGCCTAATGAATTCAGTAATTCTATATACCTTATGAAATGTTTGAAAATGGTTGGGATTTTAGAAAGAAACTGTAATTATGTGATTGTTGGCTAGCCTAATCCCATGATAGGCGCCATCACGGCTGGTTCAGGATTTGGGGTCGTGACACCAAGCCATCAAAAATCATCCCCGACATAGCCCTCCTTGTCTTGTCGTTGCAAAATAATTAGTAAATGCACGTCTTGTCTTGCCACACGGACATCAATAATTATCCACCTTGTCTCGCCACATGCGCAAATATCAATAATAACTATAGCCAGGATAACTCACATACAACCACCCCGATAATCCTCCCAACATCTCCACATGTGCCAAAACACAACAACATAATAAATCGCACCACACGTGCCTATATGACACAACATTTCCATAACAACAATACCAATAACACAATAATACATAACTCACGGCTCAACAACAACAATAATAACCTGAGAATACGGTAAGTAGATCAACAAAAGAATTACAACAACACAATGAAATGGAAGAATAAGCTCAGCAATGAAAGAGCTAACATGTAATAATAACTTCAAATTAGAATAACTCAACAACGATAGAGATAACATATAATAATGACTTCAAATAAGAATAAATAAATAATGAATGTGATAACACCTTCAAATAAGGACAACACAAGGGGTAACATGTAATGAAACCTCAAATAAGAATAACTCAACAATAAAAAGAGGTAGCTTGACAATAAAAGAGGTAACAACTTCAATTAAAGAATATAAGAGTAAGCTTGACAATAAAATATAGAACTTGTACTAAAAACTTCTAATATAGAACGTAAGAGTAAACTTAACATTGGAAAATATATCATGATGTGACAACTTCATTTAAATGCATGAAAAAATCCTAAGAGTCTAATCCGATTAATTTCAACATAAAAGGCCATGTACACATTTGTCACCTCGTGTACACATTTTCCATGTAATTCAATTAGTGCAATTAAACCCATCCCAACATGGTAGTTGTCACGCCAGCAAAGGGATGGAAGAGGCGCCAAGGCCCACAAACGCCAGCGGGTATACCTTGAAGCCTCTATGATAAGCTGGAAGACACTCCCACTAATGATGTCCTCCAGGTCCGGCTGTGTAATCTGCACAACATAAAGAAGTGCAGGTGTAGCATCAGTACAACCGACCCCATGTACTGAGTAAGTGCCGAGCCTAACCTCGGTGAAGTAGTGACAAGGCTAAGACACGGAAACAAAGTGTATCTATGCAGTTCAATAGTATAGAAAAAACTAAACAAGACTACAATTACGGGTAGAACATGCTGGGGGTAAGAGATAGCAAATACTTAAATGACAGAAAAGAAAACAAAAGTCTGAAATATCTTAAAATAATAACGGGAAATGGCAACACAGATTAAACAATGAAAGATGCGGCACGACATGTCCCCTCGTGCATAATAATAATATAAAACATGGCACGGAATGTCCCCTCGTGCATAATCAATATAAATATGGCACGAAATGTCCCCTCGTGCATAATAAATATAAACATGACACAAAATGTCCTCTCGAGCATAATCAATATAAACATGGCACAGAATGTCCCCTCGTGCATAATAAATATAAACATGGCACGGAATGTCCCCTCGTGCATAATAAATATAAAAATGGCACGGAATTTCCCCTCGTGCATAATAAATATAAACATGGCACGGAATGTCCCCTCGTGCATAATAATATAAAACACGGCACGGAATCACCCTTCGTGCTTTAACACTCTTCCTCACCCAAACAACAATCACAAACAAGGGCAAGGAAATAAACAGAGTAAAAATAGAAATCCCGGCAAGGGAACATTAATTAAATAATTAAATCCAGGCAAGGGAACTATACAACGATGACCCGGAAAGGGTACATTTCAATAACTCTTTCTCTTTCTTTGACTTTCATTTCCATAATTTATTCTATTACTCGAGCCAATTCTCCAAAGGATGTAATTATCTCATATTCCTTCATCATTCGTTTCATAATTTGACCCAATGCTCCAAGGATGAAATTATCTCATATCTCTTCATTATTCATTTTACAATTTGAGTCAATGCTCCAAAGATGTAATTATCTCATATATTAATTTGAGCCAATGCTCCAAAGATGTTTAAAGATTACAATCCCCTTAACATGCCCCTTAACATGCCCTTTACAACGTATAGAAATCCTCAATTAGGCATAGAAATTACAACAAAGTCAGAATATTCACAATATAGGGACTCACGGTCATGCTAGACACCAATGTATAGATACTCGTCACCATGCCTATACATCGTATTTGACAATTAGAAAATAGCAAATAGTACTCAAATCCTATTTCCTCAAGCTAAGGTTAGACCAAACACTTACCTCGGGTCCAAAGTATAGCAATCAACCCTCTAACACCGCCTTTCCTTTAGAATTCGACTCCAGAATGGTATTATCTAGACATAATCAAATAAAGTATATCAATAAAGATTCAATGATTCAATTAAATGGCCTAATTATCCATTTCCTAGCATTCTTCCAAAATTATCAAAATTCGATCCCGGGCCTGCTCGCTCAGATGCTTGAAATTCTCGAAGGGAACACTCACCCAAAGCCTAAGGATCATAAATATATGATTTTTACTTCATTTCATGGCCAATTCACCGAAAATTATAAAGTGATCACAAGTTCTAGGTTACTACCCAATTTCTTGAATTTTTGCACTAGTTTATGTAGTTAATTAGGCTAGGATGCATGCATGAAACAAATTTCCAGGTGGAATTCACTTACCTTATGATACCTGGTTGACAACTCTTAAAAATGGAGGAAATCGCCTAAGGAAGAAGATGGAAAATGAGAAAAATGGGTTTAAAACCCGTTTTTAAAACTCACTGCATGAATAGTGAACTCGCACCTGCGGCTCAGGGGACTGCACCTGCGGTCTCGTACTTGCGAGAAGAATCTCGCACCTGCGGAATTGGGTTAGGGGGTCTGGGATCGCTCCTGCGAAGTGGAGACCGCACTTGCGGTCTCGCACCTGCGACAAATGCTCCGCACTTGCGATGGCTAGACAGGCCACTGGTTACCGCACCTGTGATGCCAGGGACCGCACCTACGGTCTCGCATCTGCGATGCTGGGCAACCGCACCTGCGGTCACACCAGAGCAGGTGCAGCAGCAGCCTTGTTTGCTGGTTTTTCGCGCCGTTAGGTGCCCGGAAGGCACCTGGGCCCACCCAAGCCCTAGTCCAAATATACCAACGAGTCCCAAATCATATTACGGACTTGCTCGAGCCTTCAGAACACTCAAAAGAACGCTAAAACTCGAAATCACACCCCCAAACCTCAAGAACCAAACTTAGGAATTTTAAGGTTTCTAAACTTTGCTAACAATGTGCCGAACTAACCTATATAACTCGGAATGATACCAAATTTCACAGATAACTCCCACAACATCCTACGAACTTATCCGTGCGATCAAATCTCTAAAAAAACATAATATACATCGAATTAGGCCTTAAAATCCACGAATTCTATCAAATTTCATAAAACATTAAATTTTCCATTTTAAGTCTGAAACCCGTCAAACGAAATCCGATTTCAACCAAACTTCACAGAAAGTGCTTAAACCATATATATGACCTGTACCGGGCGCCAGAACGAAAATACAGGCCCAATACCATCACTTTCTAAATTTCATTTTCAATTTCCTTAAATATTTTCAGAAAACAATTTTATTCAAAAATTCATTTCTCGGGCTTGGGATCTCGGAATTCGATTCCGGGCATACGCCCAAGTCCCATATTTTCCTACGGACCCTCCGTGACCGTCGAATCACGGGTCCGTGTCCGTTTCCCAGAATGTTGACCGAAGTCAAATTTATTCATTTTAATATCAAATCTGCGCCTTTTTTCACAGATTTTCATATTTAAGCTTTCCGACTACGCGCCCGGACTGCGCATGCAGATTGAGGCAACTAAACATGAGGTTTTCAAGGCCTCGAGAGTACGGAATGGGTAATAAAATAGGTGATGACCCTTTGGGTTGTCACATTCTTCACCTCTAAAACAACCGTTCATCCTCGAACGGACAGAAGAAATAAGTACATGAGTCGGGAAATAAATGAGGGTAACGGCTCCGCATCTCGGACTCGGACTCCCAGGTCGATGCCTCAGGAGGGTGACCTCCCCACTGAACACGAACAGAAGGGAAACTCTTGGATCTCAATTGATGAATCTTCCGATCTAGAATAGCTACCGTCTCCTCCTCATAAGATAAGTCATTGTACAACTGGACAGTGCTGAAATCTAACACGTGGGCTGGATTGTCGTGATACCTCCGAAGCATGGACACATGAAAACTGGAAGTATGGCTGATAATCTAGGTGGAAAGGAAAGTCTATAATCCACCTCTCCCACTCGATCAAGAATCTCAAACGGACCAATGAACCTTGGGCTAAGCTTGCCCTTTTTCCCAAGTCTCATCACGCCCTTCATAAGCGACACTCGGAGCGATACTCGCTCACCAACCATGAAAGCCACACCTCGAACCTTACGATCTGCATAACTCTTTTGCCTGGACTGATCTGTACGAAGCCTATCCTGAATGATCCTGACCTTGTCCAAGGCCTCTTGAACGAAATTTGTACCCAACAACCGAGCCTCTCCCGGCTCAAACCATCCAACCGAAGATCGACACCGCCTACCATATAAAGCCTCATAAGGAGCCATCTGAATACTCGACTGGTAGCTGTTATTGTAGGCAGACTCTGTTAAAGGCAAGAACTGATCCCATGATCCTCCAAACTCAATAACACAAGCTCGGAGCTTATCCTCCAATATCTGAATAGTCCGCTCGAACTGTCCATCCGTCTGAGGATGAAATGTTGTGCTCAACTCCACCTGGGTGCCTAACTCTCGCCGAACTGCTCTCTAGAAACGCAAATTAAACTTCGCGCCCCAGTCCGAAATGATAGATACCGGCACACCATGACGACGAACAATCTCCCGGACATAAATCTCAGCTAATATGTCGGATGAATAGGAAACTGCCACAGGAATGAAATGCGCTGACTTGGTCAGCCTATCAAAAATGACCCAAACTGCATCGAACTTAAACCGGGTCAACGTAAGTCCACTAACGAAGTCAATAGTGATCCTCTCCCACTTCCACTCGGGAAGCTCAATCCTCTGAAATAAACCACCAGGCCTCTGATGCTCATACTTAACCTGTTGACAATTCAAACATCATGCCATATAGCCACAATATCCTTCTTCATTCTACGCCACCAATAATGCTGCTGCAAATCCTGATACATCTTCGCGGCGCGCGGATGAATAAATTACCGGGAACTATGGGCCTCCTCTAAAATCAACTCTCGAATCCCATCAACATTGGGCACACAAACTCGCCCCTGCAATCTCAAAACACCATCATCATCTAAGGTCACCTGCTTGGCACCTCTGCGTTTCACCGTGTCTCTAAGGAAACACAAATGTGGATCATCAAATTGACGATCACGGATATGCTCCTATAATGAAGAACGAGCGACCGTACAAGCCAACACTCGACTAGGCTCAGAAATATCCAACCTCACAAATCGATTGGGCAAAGTCTGAACATTTAAAGCATGCGGTCTCTGACTGACCGGAATAAAAGCAAGACTGCCCATGCTAGCTGACTTCCTACTCAAAGCATCAGCCACCACATTGGCCTTCCCCGAGTGATATAAGATGGTAATTTCATAATACTTCAACAACTCTAACCACCTTCTCTGCCTCAAATTCAACTCCTTTTGCTTGAACAAGTACTGAAGACTCTTATGATCCGTGAACACCTCACACGCCACGCCATACAAATAGTGCCTCCAAATCTTCAATGCGTGGACAATGGCTGCCAACTCCAAATCATGCACTGGATAGTTCTTCTCATGAATCCTTAACTGCCTCGAAGCATAATCAATGACCTTGCCATCCTGCATCAACACTGCACTAAGCCCAATACGGGAAGCATCGCAATAGACTGTATAAGGCCCTGAACCTGTGGGCAAAACCAATACTGGTGCCGTAGTCAGAGCTGTCTTGAGACTCTGGAAGCTCGCCTCACACTCGTCCGACCATATGAACTGGGCACCCTTCTGGGTCAACCTGGTCATCGGGGCTGCAATAGATGAGAACCCCTCCACGAACCGACGATAATAGACTGCCAACCCCAAGAAACTTCGAATCTCTGTAGCTGATGCTGGTCTAGGCCAGTTCTTGACTGCCTCAATCTTTTTCGAGTCAACCTGAATACCCTCTACTGATACGACATGACCCAGGAATGCAACTGAACTAAACCAGAATTCACACTTCAAAAACTTTGCATATAGCTGGTTATCCTTCAGAGTCCGAAGAACCACTCTGAGATGCTCCTCGTGCTCCTCCTGATTGCGGGAGTATATCAATATATCATCAATGAACACTATCACGAACGAGTCCAAATAAGTCTTGAACACTCAGTTCATCAAATCCATAAAAGTTGCTGGGGCATTTGTCAACCTAAACAACATGACAAAAAACTCGTAATGCCCATACCGAGTACGAAAAGTTGTATTAGGGACATCAGATGCCGTAATCCTCAACTGATGGTAGCTAGATCTCAAGTATATCTTTGAAAATACCTTAGCACCCTGAAGCTGATGAAACAAATCATCAATCCTCGACAGTGGATACTTATTCTTGATTGTAACCTTGTTCAGTTGCCGGTAATCAATGCACATCCTCATCGAACCATCCTTTTTCTTAACAAACAATACTGGAGCGCTCCAAGGAGAAACATTGGTCCTAATGAAACCCTTCCCAAGTAAATCATGCAATTGTTCCTTCAACTTTTTCAACTCTGGCGGGGCCATGCGATACGTCGGAATAGAAATGGGCTGGGTGCCCGGAGC
The DNA here is from genome assembly GCA_005239525.1 of Nicotiana knightiana. Lineage (NCBI taxonomy): Eukaryota > Viridiplantae > Streptophyta > Magnoliopsida > Solanales > Solanaceae > Nicotiana > Nicotiana knightiana. Next base: position 27,992 of record ML435908.1, on the reverse strand, counting down.
CAGATCAATGCAGAAATCAATGTCCCTGTCAGGTGGCATCCCCGGCAGGTCTGAAGGGAAGACCTCATGAAACTCACAAACCACGGGCACCGAATCAATAGAGGGAACCTCAACGCTGGAATCGCGCACATAAGCCAAATAAGCCAAACACCCCTTCTCAACCATACGCCGAGCCTGCACGTACAAAATAACAATGCGGGTATAATGACCAGGAGTTCCTTTCCACTCCAAACGGGGAAAATCCGGTAAGGCTATTTGGCATGACAATCCAATATCGCATGATATGGGGATAACCAGTTCATCCCCAATATAACATCAAAGTCGACCATACTTAAAAGAAACAAATCAACACGGGTCTCAAGACCCCCAATCACCACAACACAAGAACAATGGACTCGATCGACCACGATAGAATCACCTACCTGTATAGATACATAAACAGGAATACTCAGTGGATCACTAGGCATGACCAGGTATGGGGCAAAATAAGAGGACACATACGAATACGTAGACCCTGGATCAAATAGCACTGAAGCATCTCTGTCACAAACCCGAATAGTACCTGTAATGACTGCATCTGAAGACTCAGCCTCTGGCCTGGCTGGAAGAGCATAACATCGGGGCTGGACCCCACCACCCTGAACCACATCTCTGGGACGGCCAGCTGCTGGCTGGCCTCCACCTCTGGCGGCCTGAGATCCACCTTTATGACCTCTACCTCCACCTCTAGCACCTCTACCCCCACTTATAGTTGGCTGGGCAGGCGGTGGAACACCTGGTGCCTGTACCATGGCATGAGAACCCTGATGCTAGACCCATCAGAACCTTGGGAGAAAAACCTAGAAATGTGCCTCAAACCACCGCAAGTATAACAAGGCCTCTACTGATATGACTGCTGACTCTGGAACTGGCCTTGTCGACCCTGGTAACCACCCTGGAAATTCTGAAGCGGTGGTGCACCGATAGGTGCTGGTGGCACACTGTAAGGCTGCTGATCAGAAGAGTGCGTCTGATAACCACGACCACCTGAAGTACCATGGGAAACCTGGAGAGATGCCTCAAAAGGTCTGGGTGGATGACCTCTTCCTAAAGAATCCCTGCTCCCAGATGAGGCTCCACTGAAATGACCGAAATGACGGGGCCTCTTGTCAGCCCCCTAACCACCTCCCTGTGACAAAATAATCTCAATCCTCCTGGCCACATTGGCCGCATCCTGGAATGATATATTTGTACCTGACTCTCTGGCCATTTGAAGTCTGATAGGCCGGGCCAATCCCTCGATAAACCTCTGAACCCTCTCCCGATCAGTGGGAAGTATCATAATAGCATGTCGGGCTAGAGATGAACCTGGTCTTGTACTGAGTGACGGACATGGATCCCTGCTTGAGACGCTCAAACTGCGTTCGAAGGTCCTCTCTCTGACAAATGGGAAGGAACTTCCCTAGAAATACCTCTGAGAACTGAGTCCAAGTCAAAGGTGTAGATCCAGCTGGTCTGGCTAAGAAATAGTCTCTCCACCAACTCTTAGCTGCGCCAGATAACCGATAAGTAGCAAAGTCAACCCCGTTCGACTTCACTATGCCCATATTCTGAAGAACCTATGGCAGCTATCAAAATAATCTTGGGGGTCCTCTGATGGTGAACCAGTGTAAGTAGCAGTAAATAACTTAGTGAACCTGTCCAGTCTCCACAAAGCATCTGCTGATATAGCTGCTCCCTCTGCTATCGGTGCTGCAATATCTGGCCGAGCTACTCCGGCTGGCTGAGGTGCCGGGGTCTGAAACTATTGAGCTAGCTGATCTGGTACGCGGGCGACAGGAGTCTGGGCACCTCCCCCAGCCTGAGAGGCGGCTGGTGCTGTAGGAAGAAGACTCGTATGTGCTACGCTATCCATGAGTCTGACTAGACGGACAAGGGTGTCCTGAAGCACTGGGTAGCTATGAACTCCTCTGGGACCTGAGCTGGTCCAACTAGGACTGCCGGAACTGGGACCTCCTCGTCAGACTCGACCTAAGGGTCCTCCACTGGGGCTGTGCTCTAAGCTGATCCCGGCCCCGGCCTCAGCCTCAGCCTCTAGCACGGCCTCATCCTTGACCTATACCCCGAGTAGGAGCTATAGCTGGAGTGTCAGGCTGCTGGGCAGAACCAAGGGAAGCACGTGTCCTCATCATCTGCGAGAGAATAGAATAGGAACTCAATCAGTACTCAGAATTCATAGCGCACGACAGAGAAGAAAAGAAATATGGAGTCATCCTAACTTCGCAGCCTCTAGAGGATAAATACAGACGTCTCCGTACCGATCCCTCACACTCTACCAAGTTGTCCGTGAGTTGGGAGACCTAAGTAACCTAGAGCTCTAATACCAACTTGTCACGCCCCGAAATCCCACCATCGGGTTGTGATGGTGTCTAACGTTGAACCCGCTAGACAAGCTAACGTGTATAGATAAACTAGCATATTAACATCAATTTAATAGGATAAACTAAACGGTTCACAATTTAATAGCGGAGATAAATATGGTTTCAAGATAAATAAGGACAACACAATACAACAACGCGTAAATTTTCCCAAAACCAGTAGTCACAAACTCACGAACTGTCTATAAGAGTGCTAAATACAAGTCCGAAAAGAGAATACATAGCTGTCTCTGAAACTAGGAAAAAAAGAAACAAGACAGAAGTGAAGACAAAGGGATGGAAGAGGAGCCAAGGCCCACGAACGCCAGCGGGTTTACCTTGAAGCCTCTATGATAAGCTGGAAGACACACCCACTAATGACGTCCTCCGGGACCGGCTGCGTAATCTGCACAACATAAAGAATTGCAGGTGTAGCATCAGTGCAACCGACCCCATGTACTGAGTAAGTGTCGAGCCTAACCTCGGTGAACTAGTGACGAGGCTAAGACACGACACCAAAGTGTACCGGTGCAGTTCAATAGTATAGCATAAACTAAACAAGAATACAATTACGGGGAGAACATGCTGGGGTAAGAGATAGCAAATACTGAAATGATAGAAACGAAAACAAAAGTCTGAAATATCTGAAAATAATAACGGGAAATGACAACACAGATTAAACAGTGAAAGATGCAGCACGACATGTCCCCTCGTGAATAATAATAATATAAAACATGGCACGAAATGTTCCCTCGTGTATAATCAATATAAACATGGCACGGAATATCCCCTCGTGCATAATAAATATAAACATGGCACAAAATGTCCCCTCGTGCATAATCAATATAAACATGGCACATAATGTCCCCTCGTGCATAATAAATATAAACATGGCACGGAATGTCCCCTCGTGCATAATAAATATAAACATGGCACAGAATGTCCCCTCGTGCATAATAAATATAAACATGGCACAAAAATGTCCCCTCGTGCATAATAATATAAAACACGGCACGGCATCACCCTTCGTGCTTTAACACTCTTCCACACCCAAACAGCAATCACAAACAAGGGCAAGGAAATAAACAGAGTAAAAATAGAAATCCCGGCAAGGGAACATCAATTAAACAATTAAATCCCGGCAAGGGAACTACACAACGATGACCCGGCAAGGGTACGTTTCAATAACTCTTTCACTTTCTTTCACTTTAATTGCAATAATTTATTATATTACTCGAGCCAATGCTCCAAAGGATGTAATTATGTCATATTCCTTCATCATTCATTTCACAATTTGAGCCAATGCTCCAAGGATTAAATTATCTCATATCTCTTCATTATTCGTTTTACAATTTGAGCCAATGCTCCAAAGATGTAATTATCTCATATATTAGTTTGAGCCAATGCTCCAAAGATACTTAAAGACTACAATTCCCTACACATGCCCTTTACAACGTATAGAAATCCTCAATTAGGCATAGAAACTACAACAAAGTCAGAATATTCACAATATAGGGACTCACGGTCATGCTAGACACCACTGTATAGATACTCGTCACCATACATATACATCATATTTGACAATTAGCAAATCACAAATAATACTCAACTCTTATTCCCTCAAGCTAAGGTTAGACCAAACACTTACCTCGGGTCCAAAGTATAGCAATCAACCCTCTAACACCACCTTTCCTTTAGAATTCGACTCCGGAATGGTATTATCTAGACATAATCAACTCAAGTATATCAATAAGGATTCATTGATTCAATTACATGGCCTAATTATCCCTTTCCTAGCATTCTTCCAAAATTATCAAAATTCGACCCCGGGCCGGCTTTCTCGGATTCTTAAATTCTCGAAGGGAACACTCCCCCAAAGCCTAAGGATCATAAATATACGATTTTTACTTGATTTCATGGCCAATTGACAGAAAATTCTAAAGTGATCACAAGTTCTAGGTTATTACCCAATTTCTTGAATTTTTGCACTAGTTTATGTAGTTAATTAGGCTAGGATGCATGCATCAAACAAATTTCCAGGTGGAATTCACTTATCTTATGATACCTGGTTGATAGCTCTTAAAAATTTAGGAAATCGCCTAAGGAAGAAGATGGAAAATGAGAAAAATGGGTTTAAAACCCGTTTTTAAAACTCACTGCCTGAACAGTGAAATTGCACCTGCGGCTCAGGGGACCGCACCTGCAGTCTCGCACTTGCAAGAAGAATCTTTCACCTGCAGAATTGGGCTAGGGGGTTTGGGATCACACCTGCGAAGTGGAGACCGCACCGGCGGTCTTGCACCTGCGAGAAATGTTCCGCACCTGCGATGGCTGGTTAGGCCAACGGTGATCGCACAGGCGATGCCTGGGACCGCACCTGCGATGCTGGGCAACCGCACCTGCGGTCAAACCATAGCAGGTGCACCAGCAGCCTTGTTTGCTTGTTTTTAGCCCCGTTAGGTGCCTGGAAGGCACCTGGGCCCACCCGAGCCCTAGTCCAAATATACCAATGAGTCTCAAATCATATTACGGACTCGCTCGAGCCTTCGAAACACTCAACACAACGCTAAAACTCTAAATCACACCCCTAAACCTCAAGAACCAAACTTACGAATTTTAAGGTTTCTATACTTTGCTAACAATGTGCCGAACTGACCTGTACAACTCGGAATGATACATAATTTCACAGATAACTCCCACAACATCCTATGAACTTATCTGTGCGATCAAATCGCCAAAAAAACATCATATACATCGAATTAGGCCTCAAAATCCATGAATTCTATCAAATTTCATAAAACATCAAATTTTCCATTTTAGGTCTGAAACCCGTCAAACGAAATCTGATTTCAACCAAACTTCACAAAAAATACTTAAACCAAATATATGACCTGTACCGGGAACCGGAACAAAAATAAGGGCCCGATACCATCACTTTCTAATCAGATTTCATTTTTATTTTCCTTAATATTTTCATAAAACAATTTTACTCAAAAATTCATTTCTCGGGCTTGGGACCCCGGAATTCGATTCCAGGTATACGACCAAGTCCCATATTTTCCTACGGACCCTCCGGGATCGTCAAATCATGGCTCCGGGTCCGTTTACCTAGAATGTTGATCGAAGTCGAATTTATTCATTTTAATATCAAATTTTAGCATTTTTTCACAAAATTTCATATTTAAGTTGTCCACTTACGTGCTCGGACTGCGCACGCAAATTGAGACAACTACAAATGAGGTTTTTAAGGCCTCGGGAGTATGGAATGGGTAATAAAATAGGTGATGACCCTTTGGGTCGTCACAGTGGTTCCTCCACACAAAGTTATGGACCAAATCCTGGTGTGTCAGAGTTCACGAGGGTCTCATATGAACCCTGAGCAGTGCTCACACCAGAAAGGCCAGGGGACAGTACTTAAATTGCTTTGGCTTTCAGCTAGCAAAGAGTGAGAATTCAAGAGAGCGGGATAGGATTGGAGAGTACATGTAGGGACAGAATCACACATAGAACAAATACATTCGAAACTGAGTAAAACTTGATAATGTTTTGAAAGTTAACAAAGACATAGGCTAATAAGGATGAGTTCATGCCTCACAATGATGACAAAGACTTCATCTCAGGCTAAAGGGAGTTAATTGATCAATAGTAAGTCAGGAAAAAACATTAATTAGCAGTAAAAATTTAACAAAGGTATCATAACATGGTGAGCATAGAACCAGACAGGTATAACAACAAGCTAATGAGTCTACTAAGGCATACATAATTAACTATGTCTTGAGGAAAAGTATCAAAGCATGCTTAATGCTAAAAGATAATCCTAAGTTACACATAGTTAAGAAAATTTCAGTAGTTGATTTACTGAGTTCAACATGTCTAAAATACAGAAAGTAATAATAGTAACATATTAAACGAGTAATGAAGTTGAAAGGATTCAATAACTTACCAATTCAGGTGAAACAGAAAAGGAATCTAACAATGAACATTTTTCACCAACAGAAGCAAACAATAGAGGATTTCTGGCATTGGCTTCCAGTCGGCCAGTAATCAAAGCACAGAATAGTAGCTATAGAATAATAATGTATTGTTTGTTTAGGGTAGTGAGAATATTTCGAACTCTGAGTCCCTTTAAAGGGGAACTGGGGAGGGGTTTAAATAGCACTAAATTAGAACACACAAATATGGCAATAATTAGTCAAAGTAATAGAAAGGAAAGCACTTACAGTTAATAAGGAAAGAAAATTTTGAAACCCTAATTTAGGTAAAACATACAAAATCGGAAATAACAAGTAAAGAGATGCATTTAGACATATAGATAGAGACTTTAACAAAGTAATTAAAGAATCGAACATATTTGAGTTTTTTTTGAAGAATCAAATAACCCCAAATTTAGGGCAAGTAAAAATCAGCAGAAATTAACAAAAAGAGTTATAATAAGATGCACATATAGACAAAAATAATTAAAGGATCGAACCAGATTTGGTTTGAATTTGAAGAATCAAAAACCCTAAATTTAGAGTAAGTAAAAATCGGCAGAAATAACAAACACAGTTATAATAAGATGCACAGATACATATAGACGGAAACACTAAAGGAAAAATAATTAAAGAATCGAGAACCAGATTAGATCTAGAAAAATCTGAAACCCTAGTTTTAGGGTAAGTAGAAAATCGCGAAGATTCTCAGAGATTCATGCCAATAAAAGAAACGAGAACGAACACAGACGGAAAAAGGTCAAAGATCTGAACTAGTTTTGGTTCAAAATTAAGGAGATCTGCTTGCCATGTTAGGCAAGCAATTATATATCACCATAAACGAGTAACCAGTAGTGAGAGGTGGTCAACAAGGTAAGTGAATCATTGATTGATTCCATTTTAGGGTCGAAATCAGAGGGATAATAGGTTGACGACTCTAGGGTTTCCTCAAAAAAGAAGGGAAGAGAGAGAATTTAGGGGAGGCGGGGTTTGGAGAATGAGGGGATTAGGGTTGGGGCGATTAATTAAAATGGGGAGAATAAACGAGGGTAGTTGATCTTAAAGATCAACGGCCATGATTTAAAATGAGGTTGGGTCGGGTATTAAAACGGGTGTGAGAAATGGGAAATAAGATGTTGGGCTAGGTATTTAGGTAATTGGGTTGGGGGTTTGGTCCGAAAATAGGCTAAACTTAAATACTGAAATTTAATTAATAAATAATTTGTAAAAATAATAAATAAATAAATAAAAATATCATTTGTGCAGAAAAATAAATAAAAATTGTTATCTAACATTATAAAGTATAAAAATATTATTTTAGCATAAATAAAGTAGTTATAAATACGTATAGGCCATTATTGCAAATGTGCAACTTTAGCCTTTAAAACTGCAAATGTAATTATGACAAATATGTTAAAAATATTTAAAACCTAATATGGGTGAAAATGGTGAAATTAAATGATAAAATCATCATAAAATAATTTTTAAGATAATTAATGTGTATCTATATGATAAAAACTGAAGGAATAAATTGATCTAAAGTCTTTAAAAATTATACAAAATTATGAAAAATGCTTGTATATGTTTATAAATCAAGTGATGGTGCATATGCACTATTTTGAAAGTATATATATAAATATACATTTGAAAAATATGAGGGAAAAAATGGGTATAAACAGCTGTCCCTCTTTACCCGGGAGGGATGAAAGAGTTGTCGGGTAAATAAGGATGACCGATTTTGACCAAATGGAGTGATTTAAAAAATATAGGCCACACTCTGGTTTCTGAGCTGCCTACATATCCCCAGTTTTACAAGGCCATGTGTAGTTTTGGATCCAGCGGTGGAACCAACCGATAGAGTTGTTGTAAGAACGGACAAAATGTTCTGGATGGGACAAATCTAGACTGAGAATGGTTATGGATACATAAGTAGATATCAGATGAGAATGGTCAATGGAGGATGATCGGTTACATTTGAAATAATGGAAACTGGAACGAAGATTGCCCGCGTTAAGATAACGGTTACTTGCTGGATCACCTGCAAACATATAATACAATGCATGCATATAGATTATTGTATAAATTTAAACATGAGTCGAATTCCCTTCGGACCATGGAGATTGTCTTTGGACGTTCAGGATGACGTCTTCACACCATGACGTCTCGGGCCATGAATTGTGCGGTGAAGGATTCGCAGGCCATGAAATGATGTTCTCGGGATATGAAGATGGTGTCTCTGAAGTATGACACCTTTGAATAATGATGTGCAATATTGAAAGATCCTCAGGACATGGCATGGTGTCTTCCGGCTATGAGGATGATGCCTTCGGACTATGACGCCTTCGAAAAAATTTGCTATATTTCAGCCCATGAGAAGCAGATGCATGATGTTTGAGATAAGACAAGACATAGCTTAGTCTTGTGTAATATCAGAGGCAGACCTTCACCCCGAGAGAAGAGAATAATGCAAGGTTTTTGGAATAGAGCAGCATTTGTGGTTATGCAAGGAGAGACAATGCTTAGTCTCGTGCAAGATTGGAAACAATGCTTAGTCTCATGCAGTAGAAAAAGCAGAGCTTAGCCTTATGTAATTAAGGAGGCAGGGCTTAGCCTCATGCAAGACTGGAGACAGTGCTTAGTCTCATGCAAATGGAAGTCAATGCTTAGCCTTATGCAATTGAGGAGGCAAAGCTTAAGCTCAGGAAATATTTGAGACAGTGCTTAGTCTCATGCAAATGGACAAGTAGTAAGTAAGGGCGGAGTGTTTCTTAGTTAGAGATATATTGTCTGGCAGGTTTGTCATTGTGAAGATAATGATTCTAAGGTGTGTGTGTACTTGTGGTTATTCCTTGTTCCTGTATCCAAAGAAAAACCGTGATTTTTGTGTGGGAGGTTGGTTCTTGCCTTTGTCTGCCTTCTTTGCTCCGCTCCGCTCTGCACTAGAGTCCTATTCAAGTCACCATGGGTAGCATTTGGATTAGAAATAAAATAAAGTTTTCAAAAATTAGGTATGCATAGTTATTCGAAACAAGTAATATACGATTTTGAAAAAAATCGATCAGATGAACCAGTAACTGTGACATTATTAGAGACATTGCGATCTTCTCGACATAGAATTTTGAAGGCCCTCCTCAAAATTTTGCCCCAGTTATCTAGACGAACTTCTGGCTATTCCCCGTACGGTGGCGTTGGCTGAACTTGCTTCAAAATTTTGAGGGTCCTCCTCAAAATTCTGCCCCAGTTTTTAATGATGGGAAAAATAAAATTTCATTGGATTGTGACCGAACCCACAGGGCTATCTACGTATTCCCTCTTAAATAGAAATTAGGTCAAGCGTAGGTCAAATATATCATATGGAGAAATGCAAATATTTTACACATAGTATCTTTTGACTGCATCTGACTTGATGGGCTTTGGGCAAATTTCTCCATCCATTTCTGCAAGTATGAGTGACCCTCCTGTTATTACCATGTGAACCATATAAGTCCCTTGCCAGTTGGGTGAGAATTTTCCTTTGGCTTCATCCTGATGTGGAAAGATTCCTTTCAGCACCAGCTGTCCCAGTGTGAACTGTCTAGGTTCGACCCTTTTGTTGAAGGCTCTCGACATTCTGTTTTGATAGCGTTGGCCATGACATACCATATTCATTCTTTTTCCATCTATAAGGGATAATTGCTCATAGTGGCTTCTTATCCATTTTGTATCACTGAGTTCAGCTTCTTGTATGATTCTCAAAGATGGAATTTCTACCTCGGCGAGGATGACGACTTCAGTGCCGTAGACCAATAGATAAGGAGTTTCCCAAGTTGATGTGCAAACTGTAGTACAATATCCCAATAAGGAAAATGGTAACTTCTCGTGCCATTTTTTGTGATTCTCTACCATCCTCCTTAATATCTTCTTGATGTTCTTGTTGGCGGCCTCCACGACTCCATTCATTTGAGGCATGTATGTTGTGGAATTCTTGTGCTTGATTTTGAAGGTTTCACACATGGCTTTCATCAAATCACTGTTCATATTGGTGGCATTGTCAGTGATGATGGATTCTGGAACCCCAAATCGAAAAACAATACGATCCCTAACAAAATATGCAATGACTTTATTGGTTATAGCTTTGTAAGATGCAGCTTCAACCCATTTTATGAAATGGTCGATGGCCACGAGAATGAACATGTGCCCGTTTGAAGCGGTGGGTTCGATTGGACCGATGACATCCATTCCCCAGGATGCAAAAGGCGAAGGTGCACTTGTTGCATTGAGTTCATTTGGCGGTACCCGTATCATATCTGTGTGTATCTGACACTGGTGACATTTCTGGACACATCGGATGCAGTCTATTTCCATAGTCATCCAAAATTATTTGGATATTAGTATCTTCTTGGCTAGGACGAAACCATTAGTATATGGGCCGCAGGTCCAGGCATGTATCTCTTTAAGTAATTTGGAGGCTTCTTTGGCGTCAACGCACCATAATAGCCCTAAATCAGGAGTTCTTCTATACCGAATTCCTTCGCTTTTGAAGAAATGGTTGGACAACCTCCGAAGTGTGTGTTTCTGAGTGTGTTTGCATGTTCCAGATTTTCTCCTTTTGCCAAATATTCCCTGATATCATGGAACCATGGATTTCCATCCGTTTTCTTCTTCTACATGAGCAAAATAAGCCGGCCGATTATGAATTTTCACCGGAATGAGGTCGATGAAGTTCTTGTCCGGGTGTTGTATCATAGAGGACAAAGTAGCTAGTGCATCTGCAAATTCATTCTGGATTCTAGGGATATGTCGGAACTCTATCTTCGTGAACCTCTTCCTCATTTCTTGTACTTAATGCAGGCAGTATTTTGGTGTTCTTCGTAGCCCATTCCCATTGTACTTTGTGGACCAGCAGGTCTGAGTAACCAATCACCAACAATTCCTGAATATTCATGTCGACAGCCAAATTGAGCTCTAATCTACAAACCTCATATTCCTCTGTATTGTTTGTGCAAGGAAACCTGAGTTTTGCGGACACCGGGTAGTGTTAACTGGTTTCTGACACCAAAACGGCTCCAATACCGACTCTTTTCAAATTTGTAGCTCCATCGAAAAACATTATACAACTATTGTAGGATTCGGCAATATATTCTCCTACGAATGACACTTCTTAGGCATAGGCTTCTGAAATATGTACTTTAGAGGATCCATTCTCGACATGAGATATGTGGTATAGGCACATAAGTAGTGCCTCAATTTTTGGGCTATCCATGTCACAGCACAACAAGTGCGTACCCGTATGGAGTACCGTGCTTCGTAAGGCGTGAACTTCTTGCTCAAATAATACATGGCCTGCTCTTTTCTCCCTGTCTCGTCATGTTGCCCCAAGACACAATCGAAAGCCCCATCTAATACGGAAAGGTATAGTAGTAATGGTCTACCCGATTTTGGCGGGACTAGGAGTGGTGGCGTGGATAGGTATTCCTTGATTTTTTTCAAAAGCCTTCTGATAGTCTTCAGTCCAGCTGGTTGCGGCATCTTTCTTCAACATTTTTAAAATCGGCTCACATATCATAGTTAATTGTGCTATTAAGCGGCTGATATAGTTGAGACGTCCCAAGAAACTTATAACGTCTTTCTTGTTCTTTGATCTTTGACGTGTCCAACTCAATTCCTCAGCGGCTGACAATAAATCCTAAAAAATTTCTAGCATGAACTCCAAAGGCACATTTTGAAGGGTTCAACTTCAGATTATACTTCCGCAGCCGGTCAAAGAACTTTCTCAAGTCTGCTATGTGATATGTGGCTTTCTTGGATTTGATGATGATGTCATTCACATGTACTTCTATCTCCTTGTGTATCATGTCATAGAAAATGGTTTTTGTGGCCCTCATGTAGGTGGCCCTAGCATTCTTTAAACCAAACGACATCATTTTGTTGAAATATACTCCCCATGGTGTAATGAAGGCTGTCTTTTATGCGTCATCTTCGTCCATCCAAATATGATGATAACCCGCGAAGCAATCGACAAAGGAATGGAGCTCATGCTTGGCGCAATTGTCGATCAGTATATGTATATTTGGTAGTGGAAAATCTTCTTTGGGACTTGCTCTATTTAAATCCCGATAGTCGACACATACCCTAATTTTTCCATCTTTCTTTGGAATCGGCACAATGCTGGCCAACCAAGTTGGATATTCAACTACCCTGAGGACCTTAGCTTTGATCTGCTTGTTGACTTCTTCCTTGATTTTCAAACTCATGTCTGGTTTGAACTTCCTGAGTTTCTGCTTTACTAGTGGACACAATGGATTGGTGGGTAACTTGTGATACACTATGGATGTGCTCAACGCTGTAATATCTTCATACGGCCATGCGAAAATGTCCTCATACTCTTTCAGGAAACGAGTGTACTCTTCCTTCTCTGATGGTGACAAGGGAATACTTATGCAAGTTTCTTTGACGGTTCAGGATCTCCCAAGTTGACCACCTCAGTCACGTCCAGGTTGAACTTAGTTTTGTTCTCAAAATTCTCAACTTCTCTGACAATTTCCTCAAGTATCGCATCTTCTTCTTCCATCTCTTCTGTGTCGCTATTATTATGTTGCATTGTCTCATTACATGTTACAGTTGTTGGTTCATCAAGGTAAGAAATAGTAATGCCCGGGACTCATCTTGCCCTAGATGGTGTGGCGGTCCAGTTTATGAGAACTACTCCCTTCTCCACTGTCTGGATGATGAGGCCTTCTTCCTCCTCCTCCTCAACTATCACACTGCAGTCCATGTATTCATCTTCCAAGAACAGGTTCATTAGGCCTGCTAGTGCTTCATCTTCTTTAGATTCTGTCAGCCTAATGAAAGGATTGGCTCAAATGCGGTACCAGCTGCTCAAGAGGGTAATAAGGACCACGCCATGGTGGTGACCACTCGTCATATTCCTGCCAAGTATACTGATATCCAAGACCAAAGGTTGTTTCGTGATACTTTGGCTATATTGGTTTGGTAATGCCCTAGAGGTTCTTCCCGAGCCCTTTACCGGGTTCATACCTTGACCATGCTAGTATGCTTTCTATTTTGCTGCTCCACCACTTGTCTTTGTCAATTTCATTGACGCGCTCGATGCGGTGATAAGTCTCCCCACCTAAATTCCTTCTATTTTCCACTATCGGAACATTTTGGTTGGTATAAATGGGATTTCTTGCGTCTCCATGAATGATCACTTCCTGATGATTCCATACGAACTTTATAGCCTGGTGCAAAGTAGAAGTCACGGCCCCGATGGCATGTATCCAAGGTCGTTCCAACTGTAGATTGTATGAGGCGGATATGTGTAGCACTTGCAATTCAACATCGAACCAGCTCGGACTCATCTGTAAGCATAGAGGGGTTTACCTAATTGTGGTCCTTTGAGACCCATAGCCTTCACATTCATAGTCCCCTCTCGTATTTCATGCAAACCTTTACCCAACCTTTTCAGAGTTGTCAGCGGACAGATGTTGCGACTAGACCCTCCGTCTATCACATGTGCAGTGCCCTATTGTGGCTTAATCCTTCTAGTGGAAATTTTTCTTCATGAAAGGTGATCTTGTGGCTCTCCAGTACTTGCATACCATTTTATCCATCTCCCAGTGGTGATATTGTTAGGCACGTATACCTTCATCAAGGCATTCCTATGTGCCTCAAAATTCTGCACTTTTCTCCAAAGATAGGATGGATATCTAAGCAGGAGTTTTGTTCAGATGGTCTACCACAGAATATTCCCTCGCTTGCAACTTTCTCCAAAGATCATCCGGGATAGTTTCAATGATGGGTTCTTTGGCAACAACTTCTCTATTCGTTCCTCTCAAATTATCACGTGTATAAATTCTGCTAGTCCTGGTCATCCCTTGTGCCGCACAAGATCCTTCCAGTTTTTCTTTTCCTTTCCTCCTGTCTTCTGCAACATAATCCTAGGGTACGACATTGGACTTAAAGGGTGGTGTGGATCCTACCGTCACAGTGAAGGGTGTGGTTACTTCTACTTCAAACGGAGCAGGTGCAGCTGCAGGTGTTGTTACTTCAATTTCGAATGGAGTCGATGCGGCTACCTAAACTTCAACTAGTGGCTCTATATGTACCACAATAGGAGTGAGAGTGACTGCAGGTTTCTTAGGATCATCCTCTTCTTGAATAAGTCCAATTTACCCTTTCGAGTCCCATTCTTCATCAGTCTTTATCACATTTACTCCTTCGACCCTATGATCCGGGAGAGAATTGTTGCGGACGTTAGGTGCGGCCTCCTTTGCTTGTATGACCTTGGTATCAATCAATGTCTTGATTTTGTCTTTCAAAGTGCTACATTCATCGATGGTATGACCTTTCATGTCGAAGTGGTAGGCACATATTTTGTTTGGATTGACCCATTGAGAGGAGTTTTCCATGGCAACATCGGGAATAGGGGTAACATATCCAGCATCATTCAGTCTTTCGTATAATTAATCGATGGGTTCAGCAATAGGGGTGTATTGTCTGGGTGGCCAGCGGTCAAAGTTTGGTCTGGGTTTTTGATAGTTTTGGCGGGCTGGCGATGAGTGATAATATGTTGGCTGGGTGTTATAAGTGTGGTAGGCAGTGGCGGGTTGTGGATATCTGGGAGGTGAAGTTTGATATGTAGGTGGAGGTGCTTGGTACGTAAGAGGAGATTTTGGACCTTGGGCTACCATCACGGCCCCTACTTCTTTCCTTTTTGATACGCCCCCCTAACTGCAATGCTTTGTTTGTAGCTTGCAATGCCTTAAAATTAGTCACCATCCCGCTCTTGATCCCTTCATTAATTTTTACCCTAGCTTGATGATGTCGGAGAATTTGTGATTCTCGATAACCATTAACCTTTCATAGTATTTTGGATCCTGGACCCGGACGAAGAATTTGTTCATCTGCTCTTCTTCTAATTTCGACCTTACTTTTGTAGCTTCTGATCTCCACCGAGTAGCATACTTTCAGAAAGTCTCCGTTGGCTTCTTCTTGAGATTTTGTATGTAGAAGACGTTTGGTGCATTCTCTTTATTAAACCTGAATTGATCCATGGAATCTGATTCCATGCTTACCCAGCTAACCCAATTCTTGGGATTTTGACTAATGTACCAACATAGGGCGTCTCCAGTGAGACTTCTCATGAATAACTTCATGTGAATCCCCAACTATGAGGTTTGTATCCCTCCAGTAGTTCTACATCTTGCTGAATACACAAATCTTCATAATTCATACCTTCAATGCCTTTTCCTCCTTCGACACCCTGGATTCGGCTTGTGAGTTTCTTAAGTTCCTCTTCCATATTCTTGATGAGCAGGTCCTTCTCGGCGGATTATTGTGTGTATGGGTTATGTTGAGTGGGGTGAGGTAAGGTTTCTACGTATATGGGGTTTTTTTATGGATACTAGGGGTTTGAGTGTAGTGGTGATCATTGGTTGAGTTATGTGGATCAAGAGCAGGTTGTGGTGTATTTTGGGGAGTATGGTAGATAGTAGTTTGCGGGTACTGAGTTGGAAGGTGTTGGTGTTGAGGAGGAGTTGGTAGGTTAGGATTTTGATGAGGTGCGGCGTATTGATGTGGTGCGGGAGGATTTTGTAGATGTTGGGAATTTTGGAAAGGATATTTGCAGTATTTAAACATGCATCATAAATTCGCATCCAAATTTTGGGGACCTCATTGTGCCTGAGGTAGGCGTAGCGACACGTAGATTAGGAGAAACTTAATGCCGATAATTTCCTCATTTAATTAATTTAATAAATATGTCAAACCTCTTAAACGACAATAATCAAAAAGAGTTACTAGTGGCATTTGCCTTATTATAATAAAATTCTAAAACGACTCTAGAAATGCAAACAATGATTTTAATCTACTTGGTCCCGGAGGGACCGTCTCCAAGCTTGGCCTTCTTGGTCCTATCGATAAGATTCCCCAAGTCGCGCATGTCCAGTAGCAGAAACACCTTTGCTATGTGTCCTCCTTCATTTCCCTCTGCATTCTTACAATCCACGATCTGTTTCTTCATCTTCCCTTCAAGTTCCATCAGACCCTTCTCTAAATATTCCAACATTTCCATTGACTTTGTAGCAATTTCCCTCCATTCATTGATTGATTCCATGTGTACTTTGTGTTGTTCCAAATGCCTGGCCTCGAACTCAAGGATTCTTTTGCGCAATGTCTTGTATTTCACTTGTGCTTCGACAACTTCATCTATGACCCTGTTTCCTTGATAGACCCCTGGCTCGACTTCTCCCGCTATGTCATCATCCAACTATGATAGGTAGAAATATGCATGACCAACGTGGTATCGATCTGGCTCGATGGTGTCCTACTCTACAATAATATTCAAATGCCACATGTGTTGGGCCTCACACTTGTATGGAATGGCATCACTTTGAAAATATGCTTTGTAATGACTCATTTTGGAGACTCACGGTATGACTTGTTTTCTCCCAGCCTATCTCATGACTCTGATAGGAACATAAGGATATAAGTCCCTCAACCCGATCAGCAACAAATGAGGAACATCCTTGGACCTGATGATGAACTCGTTAGTAGGGAACCACTCGAACATCTAGTGGACCTTGTCATCAGTTAGATTGCTGAAAAGGTGTACCAAATCTATAACATTTTCCGGTTATGCAAACTTTTCTGGGATGAAAGTCATTCTTTTAGGATGGTGGAAACCAATGTGGTCATTCCATGGTCTTCATGGAAATTCCTGGAAGTACTGTCCTCTTTGAAGATGCTCCAACAACCATATCTGCAGCAACAAATTGCAATCATCAAAGTGTTTGAACCTCTTCTTGCAATGGTCCAAGGCTCGGTATATCTCAGCTACGATCATTGGGACAACAGTGTAAGTCTGTCACACAATCCTTTCCATTAAATTCTTGGTTACCATAGCCAACTGAGTGTGAATCCTGTCTCCTTGGATTGGAAATACTATCATACCCAAAAAACAGACGATGAACACAAAAACCCGACGATGAGTCCAGCCTAGGGAAGTGTGGCAAAATCTTCATGTAAAATACGATAGGATTTGTTGTGCCCATAACGCTCGTAAAGGAAGTTGAAAGGTATGTAGGACTTCTTCCGGCATATCAACTCATCATTCTTTTTAAGACCCATTATTTTCAAAAACCCCCTAGAAGTGCAATTTTCTGGTACCAATAGACTAGGACTGTCCCAGGGTAGCTCAGCGAAACATTATATTTCCTTAAGAAGGGGAGTCATATCTACATTGCCGAAATGAATGACGGCCCTTTCTCCGTCCCAGATCGTAGTAGCAGCGTCGATCAGTACATTGTTTGGCTGCATGTCTAGCAAGGAGGTTAAATTTTCGAGAACTCTCTTCACATGATTTTTATCGCTTGGTGAAAGATTTTCCCACTAATCTAGAAATAAAGGTGGTATAATTTGGACCATGTCGAACCTGGGGACTTCGTGCCTCATTTTCTACAAAATAAACAAAGTTAGCCCCTTCCCCCTACGAGGTTGACTACCTAAACATTAATGATTAACATATCAGAACATTTTTCTCCAAATACTGCACATATCATGATCGTGCCCGTTGGGATTATGGAAACCCCAATGGGCTTTGGACAAGGCTTTCCTTAGAGAGTGATTATGCGAACAACATACTAACCCATTCTGGGTTCGAACATGATGCATGTACAGTTATCATCAGAGTAAGGCTTTTCTATAGAAGTCTAGACTGGTACTCTCAGGTGGACAACTTGAGAGGGAAAGTCGGAACCATCGATTGCACTACTGATCGACTAGTTTTACCGCAAATTAGCCTTTCCAAATTTAAAAGTGTAATATAGGAAGAGCGCGGACATTCATCAAGTGTCGCTATGGTATTAATTACGCACGAGTGGAATATTATGTAGAGCATGTAATTATGCAAAAATATAAATAACATCTTGTCAAGTATTTTATATGATGAAAGCGATAAATGCGGTATTTAATAATTGTAAAGACACGAAAGGAAAAAATCAAGAAAGGCGTTAGTTCTTATAATGAAAAAATTATACTAAAGCGATAAAAGGGGTAGGGATTTGGGAAAGACATAAAGATTGAAGCCAGGGAATAGGATTAGCATATTATAACAAGATTAAACGAAGAATTGCATATAAAAGAAGAACATGGAAGGGATGTGCATGTGGAAAATAAATGAGGAATAAAATAATAAAGGCACACTTATCGAGGAAGACTAATTCACACAAACCAAGTCCGTTATGGTAAGAGCCTAAGGATATCCCCAACAGAGTCGTCATGCTATCGCGCCCTTTTATTTTCGCGAAATCGGGTTCCGACAATGACAACTCTTTTAAAAGGGAATGAATGGTTATTAAAAGAGAGTCGCCACCTAACGGATTAAGGTTTGTTAAGGCACCTATTGCAAATGACTCAGATTTACTAGTTGCATCACGAAAGATCGGGTAAGGGCTCAAATTACCTCGAGGAGAAGGTGTTAGGTACTCCTCGACGTCCTCAACGGTAGGTCCCGGCCGAACTCAGATCATGTGATTAGTCTAATAGAGAAGAGAGGGAATTATTTTAATAGGAATAGGGGGTCCTAAATTTTTTAGCCTAAAGGATCACCCCGTGCAACATAAATAATACTTCGTAATTCCCCCAGGACGGGAGTGTTACTCATATCATTCAGCGGGCACAGACTATCATCTCAAGCTACCCGATTACTATCTTTAAGTTATTTACCTAAAAGCGCTATAATCAATTATAAAGCGTACCTTATGTGTGCACTACCCGTCCCTTACCTATGGCCCAAGAAGCATGTGGACCTCTATTTTGGATGGTTCTAGACTCAACTTAGGTTGCTCAAAATGGTAAAACTAGGCGACATAAGGAAACAAGTTGGACTTTCATAAAAAAACAAGTAGGGGTCTTAGATTAGCCTCCACATATTAGGCAGCAAATGCATGCAAATAGATTAGGCGTATTACTAGTTTCAACAATTAAGGTTATTAGGTCATATAGACATGATCTCTATGTGATTTTGAATTTTAATCATTCTGGCAGTTACGCAAAGCAATTCCTAAGTGATTGCGTAGTTGCCTACTGATTATAAGTAGAAGCGGTTAAACCTATAGACATGTCATATAGGCGATTTATTCATCATTTGACAGTGATAACAACGAGGGATATTAAGAATTACTCAGTTGTTCCTATAGGCATGCTTTCTAGTGACATTTAGCAAGACATTATATGAAGTTCCAGTTTTAGTATTTAGCACAGATGGTAATTACCCTATAGAAAAGAGTTCTACCTTTGATGATTGAAACTGCTATTAGTTCTTATAGACACGCAAACTAACTGAGCAAGTGTGATAATCGATTAAACCTACATGCATGATTTCTAAAGAGGCAGATTTGAATATGATGTAACATAAACTGAAATTTTGTTATTTTTTTCCTATAGGCACGGTGTTGTTGATACAAAATTTTTCTCTATAATATTTTTTAAAATGCATATATACCTCCAAAACTATGCATGAGCATCAATTACTTTTTTTCCCATAATTTCTACATTTTTAAAGACTTTTTAATTAATTTATCCCAGTAATTTTATTATATAGACAATTACTAATTGCATCACCATTGGTTTTATGAACGTTTTATTGCTTAATTTTATCATTTATATTTACACTAAGATATAATTATTTTACAGATAGTCATACTTACATTTTAGGGTTATAGGTGCAATAACTTTGCAATAATAGCCCACGAGTGCATAATTACCTTATTTCACAAGAAAATGACCTTTTGTATTTTTGTAATATTAGGTAATTATTTTAATTCTATTTTATGCATAAAAATCATTGTTTATAATTTATTAACTATTTTTACAAATTATTTTATCAATTAAGTGGGTATTTAACAAATAACCCTATTTAATTTCTTCAATTTTCGGACCTAACCCCTCATACCAGCCCAAAACCCATCTAGTATTCAATCCTAATGTTGGACCAAACCCCTTAGGCCCAAATATACACCCGCCCGACCCAATACCCCCATGCAATCGTGGTCATTGATCATTCAGATCAACGGTTAATGTCCATCCTTACAATAATTAATCATAACTTACCCCCTAACCCTTCTCATTTATTTCCCTCACCCGCCGCCATCATCTCCCTCTTTTCTAAGCTCTCTCTCGACCTAACCCTAGTTCTAAACGCCATCACCGGCAAAAGACCTCCCCCTTATGACGTTTCTATGCCTTCTCCGACCAGACCTGGTCTTCTACACGCCATGGATATTTGATTTCTTGGGTCCTTGAGAAGATCTCGAGGAACCCCAACTGGTTCTGGTTTGAAACTTTGTTTATCAGCCTGTCACATGCCATTTTTCCGTTTGTGAATAAAAACTCGTTTATTACGGATTTATGGGTTCTTGAACTATTCTCTCATCTCTATTACTTTTCTGAAAACCCTAGTCTGTCATTGTCGATCCATCTCAGATCTATATAGATATGGGGTGATTCGAGCACTTTTGCGTGTTTTCCTTTAAAAATCTCCTGTTTAATTAACTATTTCAACTTTTTATCACTCTTCCTAAGCTAGGGTTCCTCCCAAACTGTTTTTAAAGATTTCTATGAATTCGCAATGTTTAGGTATTTGTTTCTTCATCATTTTGACTAATTTTCGGACGGGTGTTCAAACGTTATCCAATTCTGTGATGTACTGGTTTTCTTCAACTTCTATTTCGATATTTTTGATACTGGTTGTATTACTTTACTCTATCTTTTGAACTTAAATATTTTTTCCTTGTTAAATCCAGTATTCTTTTGGTTTTGCCCTAATTAATCTTTGTTAGGGTTCAAACCTGCTTTCCGGCTAAGTTCTATATTTTTTAAGGTCTTACTTAGTTTAATTTCTATTCATGAAATTTGGGTGATTCTTTTTGTAAAACCAGTATTCTTTGAAGCTCCTTTCTAATTATTCCATATTATTTTTCCCAGTTAAGTTTGTGTGCACATATCCTATTGGTTTCTTTATTTGTAATTTTAATTGGTCGCAGTAGCCTTAATTACTCGTTCACATGATTTTGTGATTTTGTACTAATCCTTTATTTGTTATGATTTGGGTTCTTGCCTTAGTTAAACTCTTTTGTTGATACCGTTGATCAATTACCCCTAATTAAGGGGTCTATTCCGGACTCCCTCATGTTAATTGATTATGTGACCCTGTGATTGCGCTTAATTGACTTATTTATGATTCTTTTACCTTATTTGTCCTTCCTAAAGTTCTAAAATACACTCTTGTTTTTACCTCTCAAAGACGAAGAATTAGTTTGGAATACACATACACGCTCAAATTCTCTCTTCTTTCTCTGCTACCTATGCTAACTGTTGGTCTAGCCGGCTGAAAGCCAAGGCTAGATAGTGGAACTCTACTTGCTTTACATTCTGCACTTTGCGTACTTAACTGGTATGTCTCTAGTTCAATTCTGAAACTCAACTTTATGTGTTCTTTTATGTAAGTCCATGCCTATTCCTGCACTAGTTTAATTGGCTATGTATTTAATTGTCTTTCTATTTACTGCTTTACCCAGTATGTTTAAGTTTTACCCTCTCCAGTTCAAGTGTTTAATCGAGCATGCCTAGATCTCATTTGTCTTGTTTGCATGTTTGTTCAGTTCCTGTTTACTCCCCTCAACTAGTATGCTCATGTTAGTGTCTTAGACTCCTAATGTATTTGATTGATCCTAATTGGTACGACTAATGCACCCCTGTCTTCAACATGACTATTTCCATCCTCCGTCTCTATGTCTTAATTGCCTATTACCATAACTGACTTGTTAAGTTTCTGAATCAGTAAACTCCTAGTGTTCTGTGCATTTGTTGTCCCATATTCTCCCCCCTTATACCCTGTTCATGTGTTTCTAATGTGCGTTCTCTATGTTCCAAACCCCCTGACACCCGTTTGTAAAGTTGTTTGTTAAATGGTTGTGAATCTGGGCATTCTGTGATTGTGTGGTGGTCGGTTGAGTCTTGGTTCTCCTCAGAATTGATTTCAAAACTGTTTTTCCACCCTTAACATTTTTCCTAAAACTGTTTCCATTCCTAAAATACTTTTCACTCATAAAGATTTTACCTCTACACTATTTTTATCCAAAATCTTCTCAACTATGTCAAGCACTCTCACTTCTACTCTTAGATTACTTAAGTTTTGCCCCTTCAGTGTGTGTACTGCCTAGGAATCCATGAGATTCCTCCGAACTCTGGCACACTGGGGCTGGCCCTTCCACACTGCATATAATCGCTTCCTTATTTTAAAAGATCTTTTTGTGAGCATTGCCCGGGGTCCCCGAGGCCTTTGGGAACTTTGATGTGGTAGGATACCTCATTGGATACTATGGACTATGGCATCTTGGAATGTTTTGAAGTCCTGGTATGTCCTAGGTTCACTTTGGGCCTATTTTAGGCTCCCTATAGCACAACTTATATCTTATTATGTAATTTGTTAATTTATGCTCTGTAATAATAACCCCCTATAAACAGATATTGGGGAAATTAGCAAAAAGATGAGGGATTCTCATATGACTTTTCTGGGGAAAACGAGTAGAAATCATGCCTTTAGGTCTATATTATGTTTACTCGCATTAGAAATCATGCTTTAGGCTTATACTATGTTTACTTGAATCAGAAACCATGTTTTTAGGACCATTTGGAATACTAGGCAACATGTTAGAGGCTCATTACCTCATTTATCACGGAATTCTGCTTCTGCATAATTATGATCACCTAGAAATCATGTTATTAAGTTACTACTTTAATTCAGCCTAATAAAATATTCATTCTTTATGTGCATTAGAAATCCTGTTTTAGGACTGTATTTATATTCGCTTTAAACCATTTCTACATCGTCTAGATCAGTAATTTTTCTGTCTATAAGGATGCTTAAAAGCATCCCCAACGCCTAGACACCATGTTAAAGGACAAATATGCATGAAATCAACTTTTGTAATAATCCGCATCTAGATCAGCATGCCTATAGGACTTAATATTTTTAAACGGTTCTAATTGATTTCTCGAACTCTGATCTCTCTTAGACAACATGTTTGTAGGGTATTACAGATCCACGCCTAGGCAAGCCTTAGGTAGGCAAACTGTGAAACTATGTTTTCTTTATTTGTGATTTCCCAAATTCAACAAGTTCTAAAATCAGTAGGCAAACTGATTAGGTTTACTCCACTTCGCCTTAAAACAATACTGCATATTCTCTGCTTGTTATGTTCCCCTAGATAGCCTGTTATAGGACTTTATGAAAATTCTCTGAAATATGTGTTTGAGACGTGCTAATTATCTGCTTATGTGTGGAGGTAAACATGAGCCCTCTTAACTGTTTTCATACTTGACAATCTTATATGTTCTTAGTTTTCGGTTAGATTTTCCCTTTTAAACACCTTAGGAGAGTCTAGAACTGCCTAAAATTAGAGGTCCTAAACACCTCCGGGGCCACAAGGAAGGGACGGGTAATGCACGCTTAGAGTCCGTCTAATTTAAAATCGCTTATATAACTACTAAGGGAAGGGTAATTGGGTGGTAAAAGGATATAATGACCTGTGCGCTAATGTCACGTGCAACCCCTCTAGTTGAGGAAGGATTACCGGACATTGTACGGATGTGATCCTATAGGGTAATAACTTAGGACCCCTATCTTATTTACATATGTGTGCTTAGACTGCTTACCTTTTAACTCCCTTATCTTATTTACATATGTGTGATCAGACCGCTTACCTTTTAAACTCCTTTCATCCTACTTATGTATGTGTGCTTAGTCTGCTTATCTGTTTAATGACTAATTTACTAAGTAAGTTTGGTCGGGACCCACCATTGTGGACCTCGAGGGGTGCCTAACACCTTTCCCTCAAGGTAATTTCAAGCCCTTACCCGATCTCTGGTTACATAGACTGGCTTCATAAGCTACTTGCATTAGGTTCCCTAAAGAACCATAAATATGTTAGATGGTGACTCTTCACTTTCCATAACCCTCTCCCAAAATGAGGGAGTTGTCCCAAATGAATGTCGAAACCCGGACTCCACGAGGAAAAAAGAGGGCTACGACAGCATGGCGACTCTGCTGGGGATTTGTGTCTTTTACCATAACAAACTTGCTTTTTGTAAATTAGTCTTATGCATCCTTCTTTTTGCTAATATGTGCGCACCCTTTCCCTTTCCCCTTATGTGAATTTAATTGCCCGTTTTGAGCATTTATGATTTCCTTTACTGCAGAAACTGACTTATTTCTTTCTTTTCCTTTCTTCAACGTCTTTCAATTATTGAATACCGCATTTATTATTTTCCTAACGTGCAAATACGTGACAACATGTTATTTACTGCTGCACAATTCATGCTCAACATCATATTCCACTCGTGCGTAGTCAATCCTTTAGCAACGCTTAATGAGTGGTTGTGCTCTTCCTATATATACCCTTTAAATTTGGAAAGGCTTATTTGCGGTAAAACTAGTCGATCAGCGGTGCAATCGACGGTCAGTGCCTTTCCCCCTCAATTTTTCCGCTGAAGGGTATGGGTATAGACCCCCATAGAAACCTTACTCTGATTGTGAGCATGTGATTTTTACTCGCCATATCGTCCTATAAAAATCCCAATAAATCAATTGATTTTGTGAATATTGATTGATGCTTCAGTAATTAATTGTGAATTATCTGCATTGCTTGCATATCCGTAATTCATCTTTCAAAAATCATTGAAATTCTGCATTATGAATTTATTGGTTATAATTCGTTAAGTGATAGACAAATGACGAATATCATACGTAATGTAGTTTTTAATAATTAATTACTACAGAAATTAATCATCTTTTATTCGATAAAACACGGTTTGAATTAGGAATATAGAATTGGTCGTGTCATTTTTGATTAATCCATAAATAAATAAGGATTAAATTAATTACTACATTCCTTGGTTTTTAAATTAGAGTGGAAATTAACTAATTGATTTTTAGTTAACTAAAAGAGAGTTAAAATCGGACCTGGGCCAAAGCTGCCCAGGCCCAAATCCTTTTTTTCCTAACACCCAAACAACCCAGCCCAAACCCTTAACCCGGCCTGCCCCACATAAAAACCAAACGACACCATTTCGCCCCCATTAAACCCCAATCGTTGGATCATTTTGATCCAACGGTTCCGAACCCCACACCCCTGAACTATATATATGTCCAAATCAACCCCACCCCCCTCATTTCACAAAACCTAACCCCCCCTTCCACCCGGCTCTCTCTCTCTCCTCTCTCTAAAAAACCCTAGCCGCCCTAGAATTCCCCCGCCGTCCGGCCACCGGACCCCCTCCAATCAACCCCAAACCTTCACCCTATAGTCTTCTCCTTCCCCTTAACCCCATCCCACCACCAGCTTCCCTAAAAACCCACTCGAATTCCGTCAAATCCAGATCTAAGAAACGGTNAAATTGCCAAAAAATCAGTGTATACATGTGCGCGAACTCTAAGACTTTAGATACATGAGATTAGTTAGGCGTGAGGTCATGATTCACAGCTCTAACCCGTTACTCTCCCATTTGGCTTCTGATCCATTTGTTGTCTATGGTTGCCCATTTCTATAAGTCTAATACCTTTTGTTTTGTTTATTTATTAATTACTGTAAACACGTTACTGTAATGTGGTAATTACAATTGTTTTCCTAGCCATTTCGTTGATTTGATCTTTTAAGTTGGGTGGGAGTAGTTTATAAGTTTAATGTAAGGAATTATTTATTTTATTTCATTCATGGATTGTTTATCAAATGATTGAAGGTCGGGTTGTAATACTAGTTTTAACTTCGAGTATCATTTTTATATAAATAATTTCATGGTAGTTGAAGTAATATATTTCTTCCACAATAATTCTATACTCATTATCAATAACCACAATAATCTCAAACTTAGTCCTTGAACAAATCTTACACTTTGTAGTCCAAAATACCTCTCCAAGATTAATGCTTCAAATCATTTAGGAAAAGACCATGAACTTTTGAAAATAGTCGAACATTGCTTCAAATAAGCATGTTAAATCGTCACGACCATAGTCATGACTATATTGATCTACACTCGGGTGCGGCAACTCATGCCCCGACTCTAACTCAAAAACAATAATAAAAAATCAACATGTTGTAAATTGCGGATGCATTTCATGTGGCGTATTTACTATGTGTCCAAAAACAATAAGTGCACGTCAGCGTGACGTGCATTAAAATAATTCCATAAATATTAAAAGTGGCTAAAAATTGAAAAAGGCTAAATGCACCATAGGTTTAAAAATATGAGAATAATCAGATAATGTAGGCCAAATATTAATAGTTAAGCGACCGTGCTAGAACCACGGAATTCGGGAATGCCTAGCACCTTCTCCCGGGTTAACAGAATTCTTTACTCGGATTTTTGGTGCGCAGACAAATTAAAATAGAGTCAAACTTTCCTCGGTTTGGGATTTCAATAAATAAATGGTGTCCCGGAACACCGTAAAAATCCGGGTGGCGACTCTGAAAACTAAAAATTCCAAAATCGAATAATGTCACTTCAATTGGAAAAACTCCCTTATTACCCCTTCATTAATCCTGGGGGGAGGTAGTGGAAAAAGGAGGTGTGACAGCTCTGGCGAATCTGCTGGGGACCTCGAACCCAGAATCTCTGGTTCAGGGTTTAAGAATTCGAGCTTAGAATAAACTGTTTTATTTGGCTTTATTATATAATTTTTGCATGTTTAAACCTAACGTGCTAAATGTCGCTTTTACCGCTTTGATATTATCTGAATTGTATATAAATTGTGCCGAAACCCTCTTCTCTCTAAGTCTTCTAAATCATCTGAGAAGTGTGCACTTCGTGTGACTTCTTTTTTGTTAGAGTCATATCCAAAAATTTAGAACGAGGTTCGGATAAGTTACAAAGCCGACGAAGCTTCTGTATTCCCGGTACGCTACCCCAACCTCGGCTCGAGCTGTCCGCTCGGGTAAGCCTGGTCTAGAACAAAACCCCAGATTTAAACCTAGAATAACAAAACCTCATGCCGGATCCCTAGTAGGAACGCTTATCTGCATCATTTGCATTTGACTTAGGGGGCTCAACACAGGAGTTGGGTCCGTCTAGGACNAAAAAACCAAGAGTGAGGTAAAATAGATAATTTTGGAAAATCCTCGTGTTTATCCCGAAACGCTGCCAAAATTTCAAAAAACAAATAAATAAAGTATACAAAAACAAAATAAGTGGGTCTACAATAATCAAGATTCTTCCCGAACTACCCTTGTTTGATTCTCACTGGTGTGAGATACGTAGGCAACCCTCATCGGGTCTAACGCCGTTTTTCAAAATTAAATAAATATGACTTTAAATAAAATCGGGTGACGCCATTATAGCCTAATCGCCCAAGTAGGGCGCTGGAAGGCCAGTTGGCAAGAATAACCACCTACGTTTTCAAAATTTCGACCCAATTCGCGAACACTGCTTCGAAAGGCCGTATTCGCAAAAGTAGTCCATTGTCTTTAAGCCTTTTACCCAAAATGACACTTTTTTGAAAATTTTCTGTGGTCCTAATAAAAGAATAAATGTGCAGGATGAGTACTGTTGAAAACATTCCTTTCAAAGCAGTCGAGGAAATCCCTCTGGG